>CM021107.1:375783823-375861144 GCA_007115665.2 Sequoiadendron giganteum | reverse complement strand
CTCAACCCCTATCCTCTCTACTCTATAACCTCTTAATCCCTCAACCCTAAACCCTATACCCTTAAAACCTAACCCATAAACCCTCTACCCTCTACCCTCTACCCTCAACCCTAATCTCCCAACCCTTAAACCCACTTAGTAAACTCTCTACCCTAATCCCTCAACCCTCTTGACCCTTAAACCCTCAACCCTATACCCTATACCCTATACCCTATACCCTCAACCCTCAATTCTCAACTCTCAACCCTTAATCCCTCAACCCTCAATCCTTAAACCCTTAACCCTCTACCCCTTAAATTGGACCTTGAACCTAATCCTTCAACCATATACCCTCAAACCTATACCCTAAACCCTCTACCCTCAACCAAGTAAACCCTTAACCCTAAACCCTTAACCCTCAACCCTTAAACCCTAATCTCTCAACCCCTATACCCTCTACTCTATAACCTATTAATCCCTCAACCCTAAACCCTATACCCTTAAAACCTAACCCATAAACCCTCTACCCTCTACCATCAATCATATACCATCTACCCTCAACCCTAATCTCCCAACCCTTAAACCCACTTAGTAAACTCTCTACCCTAATCCCTCAACCCTCTTGACCCTTAAACCATCAACCTTTAAACACTCAACCCTAAACCCTAAACCCTTGACCCTCAATCCTCAACCCTTAAACCCTAAACTCTAAAACTCTCTACCCTCTACCCTCAACCCAATACTCTCTACCCTAAACCCTAATCCATCAACCCTAATCCCTCAACCCTTACACCATTAAATCCAAGAAAACTCTCTACCCTAATCCCTAAACCCTCAACCCTTATAACCTCTACCCTATATATTGGACCCTAATCCCTCAACCCTCAACCCTCAATCTTCAACCCTAAACCCTTCAACCCTCTACCCTCTACCCTATACATTAAACCCTCAACCCTCAATTATAAACCCTCAATTATCAACCCTCAACTCTTAATCCCTCAACCCTCAATCCTTAAACCCTAAACCCTCTACCCCTTACATTGGACCCTGAACCTAATGTTTAAACCATATACCCTCAAACCTATACCCTAAACCCTCTACCCTCAACCAAGTAAACCCTTAACCCTAAACCCTTCAACCCTAAAACCTTAAACCTTCTACCCTGTACCCTCAACCAAATACCCTCCACTATCAACCCTATTCCCTCAACCCTCAAACATTAAACCCTAATACCCTAGAAACCATCAACCCTATAGGTCCTGCACCCTAACCTCTCAACCCTATACCCTCAACCCCTATCAATTTCTCTCTATTTATACTTATCACATCTCCCTCCCTCCCTCCCTCCTACCCTCTCCAATTCTCTCTATCTACCATCTCCCTCTTTCTACGTACCTCTCATTCAATAAATCCCTACCACCCTCTCTTGCTCCCTCTATCCATCTCTCTCTATGTCCCTCCCACTCTATCCCACTCTCTCCCACTCCCTCTCTCTCCCTCTCTCTCCCTCTCTCCCTCTCTCATGTCTCTCCCTCCCACCCCCCCTCTCTCCCAAGTATCTCCCTTTGATAACCTACCTAAGTAACTCTCTCCCCTCTCTCTATCTATCCCTTCCACCCTACCTAGATAAGTACCTCTCAATCCACCCCCTCTTTCTCTACCTCTATCAGGTCACTCCCTCCCACACCCTCTCCCTCTCTCAGGTCTCTCACTCTCACTCCCTCTCTATCCCACTCCCACTCCCTCTCTCTCTCACACTCCCTCTCTTTCACACTCCCTCTCACTACCTATCTCTCAAGTCTCTCCCTTTGGAACCCTACCTACATAACTCTCTTTTTCTCTTCGTCTCTATCTCTCTCAATTCTCTCTATCCTTCCCACCCTAACTAACTAAGTCCCTCTCACTCCGACCCCTTCTCTCCCACTCCCTCCCTCTTAAACTCTCACATCCACCCCCTCTCTCTCTCTCTAAATTCTCCCTCCCTTTAAATACATACGTAAATACATACATAAATGTGTAGATACAATCTTACATACATGCATACAATATATATGCATTGATACATACATGCATATGTACATACATACAAGCATGCATAGATGACATACAAGCATACATGTACATACAAACATACAAATAAATTAGCATACATTCAATATATTGGCATTTATCATAAAGGAGGACATAATGCGAGAACGTTATAACACGCTCGCATTATGTATTAGTTGACATGTTTCCTGCAGAAGCAAAAACAATGTCAAAACATAAATATAACATGAGCGCATTATAACGCGCTCGCATTATATCTTGCTTTGGGAATTCTCGAGCCTTAGGCTTGGTATTTGCCTTGGAATACCAACCCAAAGGCTTGGAAGGCATTCCCAATGACCAGAGACGTGTTTTTAAAAAATATACCATATTTCACAAAATAAGTTCGTGCTCACCACCAGGATTGCATGTGGTTCAATATCAAAAGAATCGAACACATGGGTAATGTTGGGTTCTCTCTTAGCTATCCAACGATGTAATTTTTTTCACTTTCTGAAAATGTTAAGCCTTTCATCCATAATTTATTTTATTTGTATGTCTTTTTTTTTTTACCAAAAAGAAGTGTTTGGTATTTTTTTTGTTAAAAATTAACCGTTCGTTGAATTTTCAAATAAATTACATTTTTATAAACTAGAATCCATTCTACAATTTTTATTTTTATTTTTATCAATTCAATTAGTTTCCAAAATTTGTAGGGGTAGCACGGCCAAAATTTTGTTTTTCAAGAAATGTCCACTTCAAAAATTAGTAAAAAATAAAATATTCATTAAAAGATTATCAGAAAAATCATGCATCAACTACATACTGTTAGTTAACTTCTAAGTGTCATACAAGAATCCTACAAGAGTTGCTATGTTATGTTTTTTCTGACAAAAAAAACACCAATTTGTGTACGTCCCTCTTTGAACCCCTTAATATCAACCATTTTAAAAATAAATTAGTAGTTTAGAAAGTAGACTTAGAGCACTTCGATCCTTGTTTTTGTTCCATCTCAAAAATTTGAGTGTAACTATCCTCAATTTCACGTCCAAGGTCAGTATTTCCTGATTTCAGAAAAAAAGTTTTCTACTTAAGTCCCCTTTTTGGGAACCATCTTTGTTCACTTAACCATATATGAATATATATTGTAGGTGGACATACCTCATGTCACTCCTAGCCTTGTTCCAAATCGTGTACACCAACGTGACTCTGTGGATGAATTTTCTGCTAGTGAACATGTGAGTTTTAAATTTTTTATATATACATGTGTATATGTACATGCATATGTATGCATAGATCTAGATACATATTTAAAAATATACAAGTACATTCTTAAAAATAACTTTCATAAAATTAATTTAATATAAATTATATGTATTTAACACATTTTGTACACCATTTTATTTGTAGGGCTCAACACATCCATTATAGCAAGACCGTTCTCATTTAGATGATCGTTTGACTAGGAGTCAACATTCATATTAGAACCTACATTAGATTTATGATCTTTACTACATGTATTTTCTTATATGATGATCTTATATGATGATCTTTAGTATTCCACATTTGATGATCTCTAACTTACATTTTCTTTTATGATATACATACATTTGGCACTTTGCTTATAACATGTTACATGTTTATACATTGATCAATATTGATATGTGTAAATGTTTATATGATATATGTATACATTTTCTTATATTCAATATATATACATTTCAATAAAAAAAGCTAATTGTTAAACCTTTTTTTTTGTTTCATGTGCATTACTTCAAACTTAATGTGGTACTGGCATTGGTAACTTGTAATTTGTTGTTTGATTGTGAAATCTTGAAAATTTTAAAGTTTTTGTTTTAGAATCTCTGTCAGTAGTGGTATGTGAAGATAGTCACTCTGTCAAACAGAGGAAACATTTGATTGTTAGTTTGATCACAACCATCAATTTTTTTCAAATTTAATTTATACTTGTAGTGTTTGTTTAGTAACTCCCAAATTCTTGTGATATTATATTGGTGATATTGTGGAATAAAATCACACACATACATGCACATATACTTACATATATTTATTGAGTAGCTTCATTATGTTGTCACACAATTACCACACAACAATGTTGAAATTAATTTACTCATTAGTACTAGTCTTCTACATCTAACAAAATAAGTAAAAAAAAAAACTATTCTTGATAGTAAGCTACCATATGTCAAATTCTAATGCCAAATTTTTTCATAAAAACCCACTTTGGATTTGATTACGAACTTAGGATCTTGAAGGGTATCTTGATACTTATATTAGTTCATTTCCTAGAAATTTGGTTGAAACCCTAACTCTATAGTATTAATTATTAAACTCTAAATTCATCAAGCACATTTTTTTGTAATATAATGGATTTTATGTAAGTAATATCAAAGATATTGTTTTTGTAGTCCCTTCAATTCTATGTTGGAAAGTAGTTGGTGGAATCCATGCATATATGAATACTAGATATTTTTTCTTACTTACATATAAGTTGAAGAAAAAGAGGATTGTACAAGGAGATCATACTCATGAAATTTAGAGTAAATAAATTTGAAAATAATGTGATGTCATCTATCTACTAGCATTTTTGTTAAGAAATTTGCAAAGATTTAATACTGGGTAGTTTGGTTCCTATACATTTTTAGCTAGTGCAAAGATCTCAATCTCTAGTAGATATAAGAAAATGAGATAACCTAACAGGATGTATTTCTATTTTTCTTAAAATTATTTGTAGACATCCAAAATTTACCACAAATTTCCTTCATACTAACTTTCTCATAAATAAATTATAAAAATCATTATTTAATTAATTACTTTCACCATTCATCATTAATTAATTCCTCCTAAATTTAACTAAATAACAATTATCCCAATTCCTCAAACTTAATTAATTAATTATTTTTTGATTAGTTAATTAATTAAGACTAATTAATTAATATACCATTTCCTTTAATATTTAAATCCATATCATTGATCCTTGTCCATTTGATATTAACCATTAAATCCATCTACATGGATTTAAATCTAAACTTTCCATCATATATCATGTGTCCCTTCTCCCATGCTCCTGCATGTGTGAGCATACCACCTTAGCCCACTCCTTGCTCACACATTTGTTAGCATTATCTCTTAGAAGCATCTTTGAGCTCCATGTCATCTCTTGAGCTCCAACATGTGTGAGAATGCTATTTTGGAGTCATGTTAAACTTGCACATCACCCCTTGGCATTTGACTTATTTCCACTCATTTTCTCACACATGTGTGATCATATCTACCACACATTTCATCTTACTCACACATGTGTGAACATGCATAGCTCTTACACCTCATGTGACACTTGTTAGATGACTACAACTTTAATACATGACTTCATTCTCCTCAAATTTGTCTCTTCATTGACCATATCCTCATATACATCCTTATCCTAACTTTGCACTATCATTCACATCCATACCATACCATAATTTTGTCCAAATATTAGGATAAATCCACATCATAAATTTATTTTTTCCTACACCCCCATTTAACTCTACACAAAATAGATTTAAAAAACCTACAAAATGGAGGGGGTAAAATATCTAAAAAAATAAAAATGATCATATATAGGAATAAACTACACTCAAAATAAGGTTTATCTTCATATTCCAACACATTATAACATTCCAAATAAATATTTCTCCACATATCATCATCTATTGTCTTCATTTCATATAATTAATTTTATTGCATTCATCTCTTCATATTATATCATCCTTTATTATGTAATTATTCATCATTTGAGAGATCACTCATGCTGCTTTTCGCATGACTTACCTCTCAAGGGGGCATCATTTCCTCCACATAACTAGGGCATATAATCACTTTCTTCTAATCTATTTATTCTTTCATAATTTCCTCCACATGAATGGGGCATATCATCTTCTCTAATGATCACTTCATATTTCATCTATTTATTCATAACTACTTTTCTCTTCTTTGAAACAATGTTACTTTGAACATTGTATCAAAAAGGTAAAAATTTATAAACCTAAATAATTTTATCTTCACCTTAATCATTCCATCAACAAAGTACACATTTTCATCTTATCATCATCACCTAGTCATTTGTTTATCACCTAAAAGACACTTTATTACCTAGTCGCCATTCATCACCTAGGACTCCTAATGCCTAACCACTTAATTAAATAAGTCCTAATTATTTGATTAAAATTGGATAATATTATTTCTCCATTTAATAAATTAATTATCCATTTATTTATTCATATTTATTTATTTATTTATCTAGACATTATCCATTACTAAATTAATTAAATATTCATTTCCTCCTCATGCACCAATAATTCAATTAATTAATTTCGCTTCACCTAATTGACTACCAAGTCTAATCACTCCACTCAAAATTATTCTCAGTCTCACTCCCCAAACAAATCCACTTATCTCATTCATACAATCAATTAAATATTCCATGCAAATAGTCAACTCCTAATCATTTCATGCAATAAGTTTAACTCCTCCATGGAGGATGTTAACTCATCAATTAGATCTATTAATTCCATAGTCAACTTGAGTTGATAAATAATAATTATTTTAATTAAAAAATTGAAATAATATACAACTTTCCCATTCTTTCCACATCTCCTCCTCAATCTTCCAAATTGTGGATTGAATCTGAGACTCCAAATTGAATCCTAGTCATTCATTTGATTCCCTTGCAAGTCTATAAACCAAACCCATTTCTCATCATTTCAAAGAATTCAATTTATTGCCCAAATTGTGTTAGTTTGATATCCAAATAATATTAAGATTATACTCACGAATTGAGCACCCACATTCCAAAATAAGAATGAGAAAAACTTCACATGTGCTCAATATGAGTGACATGCCCACTTTTTTGATGTAGGAGTATCCGAGCAAATTGGCAATTAGCATCAACCAAAAAAATAAGTAATTTTTTTCCTATTTAATTTTGAATTTTAATATGGGTTTGAGATTCAAGAGCATCTTATGGAGTGTTTGAACGATAAAAATTTCATTTAACAGTACTTGGACTTCATTTAAAAAATCAGAGGTAAATAATGTGTTTAATATGATTTTGAAATTATTGTATTATATAATTTCAAGGCTTGAAGGGTTTAAGGGGTCTGTTGCCATGTCAGAAGAAACTTGTAAACAAGAATTAATATTCATTTTATCAATTTTTCCATGCATATATAAGTTTTATTAGGCAAGTGACCTTTCAAAATCCATTCGTGTCTTGTTAGGTGCTTAAAATGGAGGGAAAGAATGATTTTTGGAAAAATAATGAATGAATTCATTACCAAAGGAGCATGGATTGGTTTTGTATTTTATTCATTTTCCAAAGGAATATACATCAGAAAGGCATTTGATATGGTAAATAAACATAAACAACACATTTTGGAAGCAAAACTATGTCTTTATTTCATTCCTTGTGAAGGAATTTTAGAGGTTAAGTTGAGAGAAATGAAAGAACAAATTTGGGAGTCACTTTTTGGTACTTTTTAAAGGTGTATGAACATATAAAATACAATATTTAATGGTGTAAAAATTCATAAATCAACAACAAAAACTTTGGAAAAAGAAGTTGTAGGTTGCTCGCGAGAGTTGCACAAGAAAGAGTGCAAAAAATCAACTTATGAAAGAAGAGGAATATAAGAAGAGAAAAGGGATTTTGTAAGTGTGTTGTAGGTGTTAAAGGCAGCCATGAGAGATGCTTAATGAAGAGAAAATTCAGATTTCAAAAGATGAGTGAAGTCAAGTAGGTTTGAAGACATGGGGATTTGAAGACTCATAGACAAGATGTGTCTAGAAAAACTTGTAATTTTTTTTGAATTTTATTCAATGTTGAATTCTCCATATATACAATTAATTTTAAGGAATTTTCATGTATGAATGTGTATGAAAGTTTAAATAAATATATGTTTCATATTCTTTTTATGTTTATATGTTTATGTGGATTGGATGACATGTTAAGGCTGCAAGATTGGGTAGTTTGGTAAGACCCACCAATCTTGAATGCATTAATTGGTATTAGAGCCTAAAGGTCCTGAGAGTGTAGAGGATACACCACTATGTGTGGGTAGAAGTAGCGGTAGAGAAGAGTGTAAGAAAAATTTACAGTGAAAAAATAGATAAAAACAATAAGAACAACTTTACCATAGTATTCACATGAAAAACCTGGTAAAATTATACTAGGAAAAAACCACAGGCAAAGCTCTTTCATATTTTATTTCTCAAGAAATTCACAATTATAACAATATTCTAAAAATTTATAGAAAAATGTGACTTTAATAGAGTATAAGAAATATGAGTTGAAGAGTCCTTTTCGAACACAACTTTCAAAAATAGAAAGTGTGACTCATACATGTCAAACATTTGGCAAAACAGCCAAAAATAGAGAGTCCCAAGAAAATGCTAGATATCAATGCTAACTATCTGTCACTACTGGAATAACAATAAAATTTACTTCATATTCCAACAATCTCCCACTTGCAGTCAAATTCCTCTCTTCCAGATAAATCCTCATACTGAAAGACCAATGCCAATGCTTCCAATCATCAAGTAACATACAAGCCTAGAGAAGTTTTGCACCAGATGAACTTCTCTCTACCAATGGGATTTGTTAAAATATCTATTGGGTTTACATCAATATGTATCTTGGCCAAAGATATTTATCCTCCTTCCACCATCTCATGTACAAAGTGATATTGAATATCAATATGTTTTTTTTTGGCATGATATGTTGAGTTTGTGCCATGTAAAGCACTTTGGCTGTCACAATGCAACACCATGTTGTCTTGCTTTACTTTCAATTCACACAAAAATATATGAAGCTAGATTGCATCCTTGCTAGACTGTGTTGTTGCCATATATTCAACTTCAGTAGTAGACAATGGCACCACTGTCTACAACTTTGATACCCAACCAACAATACCTCCAACTAAGGAGAAAACATAACCTATAGTGGACTTTCTCTTATCTCTATCTCCACCAAAATCTCCATCCACATATCCATTAACCTAAAGACTACTCCAACTATAACAAATAGAAACATCAAAAGTGCCTCTCAAATACTTGAGAATCCACTTGATAGTCGTCCAATGCTCAAGACCTAGATTTTCCATGTAACGACTGACTACTCCCACTACTTGTGCAATGTCTAGTTTGGTGCACACCATGCAAACATAAGACTACCAACTAGTGATGAGTATGGTACATGAGACATTTGTGTCTTCTCCGCTTATGTGCTAGGGCACTATTCTGAAGACAATTTAATATGAATAAGAAATGGAGTACTAACTAGTTGTGCATTTTACATATTGAAGCACTACAAAAAATTCTCCACATAATTTTTTTACAACAACCATATTTTCCTATTATTTTTGTCTTTGTGTATCCTCATACCAATAACTTGATCTTCTTTGCCTAAGTCCTTCATCTTGAACTCCCTAGCAAGTTGAGCTTTTAATGGAAAATTTTATTCATACTGGGACATGTTACCAACATATCATCAACACACAAAATAAAAAAATAAAACTCTCATCATCATACCTATGAAAATAGGCACAATGATCAGCCTCACATTTGCTAAAACTAAAACTCATCACAAAGGAATCAAATCACTTGTACCAACACCTTGGCAAATGTTCTAAACCATACATCAATTTTCTCAGCCTAGAAACAAAATTCTCCTTATCACTTTCCTCAAAACCTTATGGTTGCTACATATAGATCTCTTTCGAGAGATCACAATGCAAGAAGGTTGTTTTTACATCTAACTATTCTAAATCCAAATCAAAACTAGAAAATGGAGCTAAAAATCTAATAGTACTTAACCGTACAACAGGTAAAAAAACCATAAAAATCAATACCAAAATTTTGTGCATACCCCTTGGCCACTTACCAGGCTTTATACCTCTCCAAATTATCATTAATGTCTCTTTCCAATTTGAAGACCCACTTGTTTCCAATATATTTTTTCCCCTTAAGCAATGGTACAAGCTACCATGTTGTATTCTTATGAAGATCTTCCATCTTCTCTTCCATGGCAACTCTCCACTTTCTTGCACATTCAAATTCACAAGCTTCCTAATATGAACTAGGTTCACCAACATCAGTTAGTAATGCATAAGAAAAATTACAAGTAGGAGAGTACCTTTCAAGTGCTTTGGATACTCTAGTGGATCTCCTTACAAGGGGTAATATATCACCCTATGGCATATTTGGTTGCTAGTCAACTTGTTGATTTTCATCGAGTACCTGCAAATTATCATTATAACTTTCCACCTCAACTAGAATAACTTTTGTACTTTGTTGTTCTTTACCTCTTTGCATTGAATTTTCATTAAAATAAACATCTCGGCTAACTATAACCTTGTGGGCAGCAATATCCCATAACATGTACCCCTTTGTACCTTCTACATAGCCAAGAAAAATGCACTTTGTAGATTTCATGTCCAGCTTATTCCTATTCTCTTTATGAATATGAGCATAAGCATCAAAACCAAATACAAGAAGGAAAGAATAATCAACAGGTTTACTTGTCCATTTTTCTTCAAGGATTTTATTATCAAGAGCTATAGTGGGTGATCTATTGATCAAGAAATAGGCTATAAAGACAACCTCTACCCAAATTTTTTTCTCTAAACCAATAGTGCTCAACATACATCTGGCTCGCTCCATGATTGTATGGTTCATGCATTCAACAACACCATTTTGTTGTGGTGTCCTAGCAACCATCAATTGCCTTGCAATACTAAACTCACTACAAAACTAAATAAACTCTCTTGAAAAAAATTCTCCTCCATTATCTGTTCTTAGACATCTTATAGTCTTACCCTTTTGATTCTCTACCAGAGATTTAAACTTCTTAAAATAAGAAAACACTTCAGACTTCTTCTTGAGAATATAAATCCACACCTTACAAGAATAATCATCTATAAATGAAACAAAATAGGATGAACCCCCAATAAATGTAACAGGAGCTTCCCAAGTATTTGAATGAAATAAGTCTAACACATCTCTACTTCTAGTAGTACATCTAGAAAAACTCACTCTATTCTATTTTCCAAACAAACAATGGTCATAAAACTTTAAATCTTCACATTTGGCACATGGGAGAATATTTCTATCTAGTATCACTTTGAGACCACGTTTACTCATATGGCCTAGTCGTTGATGCTAGGTTGATACTGAGTCTATTTCTACATTAGATGGCATTGCAACTTATCCACTACTAGTTTCCCCAACCAGCATATAGATATTTCCAACCTTTTCTCCCTTTAGCACAACCAACACACCCTTTGTTACCATGAGACAACTATTTTCACCATTGAATTAGTAATCTTGTTCATCAAAAACTCCAAAAGACAACACATTTTTATTTAATCCTGTAGACATGGAAAAAATACCGACACACTTGATCTTGATTACTAACATCATATCATCTTGAATCATCTTCTTAGCTTCTCATCACTCTTCATCCCTTGATTAAATAAATAATCATTTATTTGATTAAGTCATTCTCTCTTGTTAATTAAATAAATCAAAGTTATTTAATTAATCCTATATCTCTATTTAATTAAATAATTCATTTTATTTGATTAAATCTCTAAAGTTGTCTCATTAAATTAAATAAATTAAACCTTATTTAATTCGATCTAACATCATCATCCCTCTTTAATTAAATAAATCAAATCCTTTATTTAGTTAATTTTAAATATAATTCTTATATTTTGATTTAAATCAACCCATAAATCTAAATCAAATAGTCACATCACCTAATCCCTCATTAAATTAATTAAACCTTGATTAATTTAATCCTAATCTCCAAATTTCTCTAGATTTTGCCACTTGCACATGAAAATACATTTAATTGATTTATTAAATCCCTATTTTCTTTCAACTTGACATCTTTTGAGAATATTCCTCCAAATTTTGAAAATCCCTCCAAGTGGATTTTTCCTTCCAATAAGACATTCATTCCTCTTACATGTCCTTGTGCATTGAGCAGAGTGGCATTTAATTCATTATTTTTTCCCTCTTGCAAGTCATTTCATGAATTTCAAATTCCACCTAATATCATTTATTGTGCATAATCACCAAAATGTGCTCAAGCTTCCTCCATTCACATCTTGACAAGTGGAATTTGGCCATTGGTTGAATATTAGTCCCACATTCATCCATTTTTCCTCTTCTTCTCTCAATCTCTTCTATAAATAAGAGGTTTTTCTTCTCATTTTGCATCCACAATTTGAGTAAACTCACTATACTCAATTTCATCCTCAAGCATATCTATTTTCATCCATTTTATCAAAATCTTAGCTAGGTTATGTAGATTTTTCATCATGGAGCTCAATTGAATCTTCATCAAAGTGCATCACTCATCAACATTGTATCATAGGAGTTGGGCAAGGGCCATTTCCTACACACAAATTGGCACCAACTCCCCATGGGATCAAGAGTTTGATTTACATTGAATGGGATTTGATAGCTTTTGTTTATGCTTTTCATCTCATTTATTGTTTTTTGTAATTTAAATGGATTTCATGGGGAATCTTGATTCTCACTTGCATTTGATCTAATTGTGTGTTTGTTTCTTATGTTTGTGCAAGTCTAGAATTAGGGTTCACAAATCCTAGTACATTTCTGACATGCTGAATAGTCCTTACCATTCCATCAAACATCTTGATTATTATGTCACCTTCACTAATAGCTTCATAGGGGTTTTCATTTCACATGTAAGCCATACCTCCATCACATGATTGACAAGAAGAAAACCAGTTTTTGTATGGTCATTTGGAAGGAGGCACCAAAATCAAGAATCCAAACATGAAGTAAAGAACCTATTAGGTTAGTAGTTTATACTGTTGGAGTGAAAATACACTGAGAGGGGGGGGGGGTGAATCAATGTTTATAAATTCTTTAACAAATTTAACTGAAACTGAAAAGAACCATACATATGTTCTCATTTATCAATGATAGAATCATTCATGTATTCGAATGCAATCATATAAACTGAAATGAGTAGTGTAATATTGCATTTTAAAGCAGTAAAGCACTGAAACAAATGAATCATAGAAACACAAATAGACACAAGATATGCCGAGTGGAAAACCCTCATGGGGTAGAAAAATCACTCCTGAACCTGTTGCCTTTTTCAAGCTTTCATTTCAATAATTATTTTGACAATGCCTCAATGGCAGATTTCTGAGCACCGACTCAAGAATCACCAACCCCTCTGTTTAGAGACACCAATCTCAAGGAGCACCAACCCATTTTTTGTTTTTCAATAGAACATACAATCATACATAGGATCTCTTTGTTTCTCTTATTTCTGTCAAGTGCCTCTTGACAGACAATGCATAGAATTCTCAAGAGTCAAGAATGACTCTTCAGAGTTCCATTCATTATCAAATCTTGATACAACTTGAGGAAAATAATCTATTTATAGTATCAATACAACTTCTCATCAAAATGCATTACATTGATATGACCTTTCTTTCTTTTTCTCACTCTTTCTTTTTCAATCTTTCAAGATACAAAATACATAATAGACAACACACTGTGTTTTCCAAATTTTCAGCATAAACAATATAATTACCCTAACTCCCTTGCATGAAAATAACTTCCCTCTTTATTTTTAGGGTTTTCTATAATGATCAAACCCTAATCTCTCCGTTTTCAACCATTTTCAGGTTACATCATTACATTCTAGGAAGTATATCAACTGTTTCTTGTTTTTCCACTTTTTAGGAATTGTACAAAGATAGTTTTTAGGTTACAATTACTACTATCAATCAACAGTTTCAGAATATACTGTGTTCCTCAGAGATATATTGTTTCTTTTTGACAAGAATAGAACAACAGTTCCAAAAATAAAGGTGTAACTAAACTTTTCTTCACAAGCGGCTTGCACATGCAGTGCTTACCCAAAATAGTAAGAACACATCTTTTAAAAACAAGAATAATATCCATTTTACCCTGTCAGTAACAACAATGCAACTAAAAACAAGTAATAATGTATATAATAGCAGTTACCAATGAAACTAGGTAAGAAATTGAAGAATTTTGAAGCATTCAAGCTGACCCATAAACTCAAAAACTCATTTCACCAAAAAGATAAGATAACCTTTAGAAAATGTAACTAAGAACCGTTATAAATGAACCCGGGTGATAAACTGAAGAGATTTGAGGATATTATGATTTTCCCACAACTAGAAATCACCAACCCTTTTAAAACTGTCATGATGATCTTTAAAAGAGTTGCAGTCACTTTTTTTTAAAATAAACATTTTAGACTTTTCTCTTCAAAGGAATAGACGTTTTTTATTTTTTATTTTGCATAAGAGAGAAAAACTTAGCTCGTAATAACCTTGATTATAAAGTAGCGGATTTGCAAACCAGACTAAGAATGAATACTTGACAAAAGTAATGAGGTTGTTATCACAAGGAGTTTACTAGTCCTGCAGAGGAAGAAACGACCACAATACCTTCCAAGCTCACTCCATCACCAGTCGATGGGAAGTAGACACACCAAAAGACCATAGTGATGGTATTCTCACCTCCCTCGTATGCTTTCCAAGATCAGAACGCCAAAGATAACAATGAAACGACCAAAGGAATGATTCCATAGTGGTGGCCAGAGTAGGGTTTGAGACACTCGAGCAAGGAAGTACTATTTTGACCTAAACTTCCATCCAAAAAAAATGTAATCCTTTACAAAATACGATAACGTTTGGAGTCCGAAAAGATAGTCATCAAAAAGACAAAAAAACTCATGATAATGATGTTTGAAATCCGTGGCCAGTTCAAAGATAGACATGCCAACATGCATGATAACATTTAACTATTTTAGTCATTGTGAAATCATCGACCAACTCATTTTCCCGAATCAAAGACTAAGTATGTGTAATGTCGACTTCCCAATGAACAAGGGTCAGTCACATCCAATGTGATATTAACATAATTACCAATTCTTTTACCTGTTGTTGGCCTTTGGGCCCAAATAAATGTCAATCATTAGACCTGATGCAAATTCTAGTGAGAGATCAAACATTTAAACCTTTAACCAAAGCCGATTTGCCATCACATAGAAATCCAATAGCATATAGTGTGCCAAAGATAATGGCCAATGGCAAGAGATATCAATTAAAATAAATACGATAGCCACCTCATTATAACCAAATTTAATGTGCCAAATATTATCCAAAACCTTGTGAAGAGATAAATACTGAATTCATGCAAAGTTCACAAAGCCATAATCCCATGCCAATTACCATGTATGAAGAGAGAAGGAAGGATCAAAGAGTATCTCAAAACCATAAACACAATAGTGATCAAACCCTTATAATATGCCAAAAGTTGAATACTGAGAGCTCAAAATATTAACAAATATTCCTTGTACCAATGCCACTGACTGAGAATAGAGAAATATACCTTTGACGATTATCAAGATGCTTGTTATTGATCAAGCCATAATTAATCAACGTGTAGGACAACTGATCATCCAATCACTTGTAATCAAGTGAAATACTGAAACACAAATTTATCAAAACAGAAACATGTCACCTGAATAATGGAACATAGAACTTGTAACTAGAATACCTCAACTGAGATCTGCACATGGAGCCAAGATATCAAAGCCACCAAATATAATATAATCAATGAAGTAAATGTGCCAAACAGAAAAGCAGATCAACTGATAAAGTAACGACGAAGATGCCAAAGGTAATACAAATTATCATCAAGGAAAAAAATAGCACAAGATGGATTCAACAAAATCCCCCTTTGTCCTTGATGGCAAAACTGAGCGACCAAGCCAGAATAATGAACTATAACCGAATGCACATAATTCTCCCCCTCTTTGACACAAGGATAAAGGGAAGCTAAACCAGATAAACCAGAATTGTTAACCAACTATAGAAGTAACCTTTGAGTAGAAAAGTATGAGTTGCAGGAAGAGCTAACTAGCTCCCCCTATCACTGAGAATTATTAAGATAATAGAGATTGAGAGACAACTCCCAATCTAGATGGAAGTCTTTCAAAAATATTTTTAGCCAACGGTTTTGTAAAAATGTTAGCAACCTGTGCTTGTGTAGGAACATATTGCACAGATACCTCGTTAGCCAACACCTTTTCACGAAGAAAATGAAACTTTATAGCTATGTGTTTAGTTCGAGAGTGCATAACAAGATTTTTTGAGATATTGATTGCATTAGTATTATCACATAGAATAGTAATACGTTTTAGAATTTCAATACCCATATCTGATAATGTTTGTGACATCTAGATTACCTGAGTGCAACAAGAAGTGGCAGCTATATATTCTGCTTCAGTAGGAGAGAGTGAAACAAATTATTTCTTTTTGTGGTGCCAAGCCACTGAACGATCACCAAGAAAGAAAGAAGCACCATTGGTGCTTTTCCTATCATCTAGACAACCTGCCTAGTCAGAATCAGTATATGCTACTAAAGAGAAATCATTGATTTTCGAATACCAGAGCCCATAATCAATTGTGCCTTGTATAGATTTAAGAATCCTTCTCACAACATTGATGTGAGATTCCTTAGGAGATGCCTGAAATCGAGCAACCATGCAAACAACTTGCATTATATCAAGTCTTGAGGCTGTTAGATATAATAGGCTACCTATCATTGACCTATAGTCAGTTGGGTTGACAATAGGAGATTCATCAACCTTGCTAAGTTTACTGCCAGTAGCCATTGGAGTGCTTACACGATGACTTTCATCCATTTGAAACCTTTTTAACATTTCTTTTGCATATCTTTGCTTGAGATAAAAAGATGCTAGATTCAAGTTGTGAAATCTGAAGACCTAAAAAGAATGACAGTTCTCCTAACATAAACATTTTGAATTCAGATTCCATGATTTGTGAGAATTTTTTACTCAAGGCAATATTGTTGCAACCAAAAATGGTGTCATCAACATAAATTTCAACAACAAGAATATCAGATCCTTCAATTTTAACATATAGATTGTTATCTACTCATCCTCTAATGAAACCTTTTGATAGTAAGTGACTGTCCAATATGGAGTACCAAGCTCTAGGAGCTTGTTTTACGCCATATAGAGCATTTTTTAGCTTGTAGACATGATTTGGTTTGTTTTTGCAAGTAAACCCTTCAGGTTGTTCTATGTAAACTTCTTCTTCTAAGTATCCATTTAGAAAGGTAGTTTTTAAATCCATTTGATATATAGTGAAATATTTGAAAACAAAATATGGCAAGAAAATTCTAATTGATTCAAGCCTAGCAACTGGTGCAAAGGTTTCACCGAAATCAATACCTTCTTACTGAGCATATCCTTTGCAAACATATCTAGCCTTGTTACGAACAACATGACCATTTTCATCATGTTTATTTCTAAAAATCCACTTGCCTCCTATGACATTTTTGTCATCTAGTCTTGGGTCTAGATCCCAAGTTTGATTTTTTTCAATTTGATCAATTTCTTCTTGCATTGCATTAAGCCAACATTCATTAGTTAGAGCTTCATCAAATTTTTTTGGCTCAAACCGAATGTTTAAACAAAAAGCAATAAGCTCAGCTATGTGAGATTTTTCATCATAGTTAACTATTCTTTTCCTTTTTTGAACTCTTGCTGATTTATCTCCTATAATAAGATCTTTAGGATGGTTTTTAGCAAGAGATTTTGAAGGAGTTTTAGTTTCACATTTTTCTAAGTTGATTTCAGCATCTTCAAATTTTTCTTCAGCAAGTTTAGGATTTGTTGGTTTTGTTTTAGGCTTTGCAGTTTCAAAGCCTTCAAAAATTATATCAACTTCAAATTCGTCCTCTTCATCATCCTGCATAGGTTCAATATCTAAAAGCAGATTTTCATCAAATTTTACATTTACTGATTCAACAATTTTATTCAGCCTATTGTTAAAGCATTTAAAGGCCAGCCTATTGTTAAAGCATTTAAAGGCTTTGTTGTGAGTAGAGTATCCTAAGAAAATACCTTCATTTTTCTTAGATTGAAAACTGCCTAAATTTTCATCATCTCTCTTGATAAAACACTTGCAGCCAAATATTCTAAAATATTTAATTGAGGTAGATTTGCCATACCATAGTTCATATGGCGTAAAATTTGATTTCACTTTGATCTGGACTCTATTCAAAATGTAGACAACTATATGAATAACTTATTTCCCGTACATGTTTGACAGATTTGCTTCATTCAACATAGTTCTTGCCATCTCTTTTACAGTCATATTCTTTCTCTCAGCTACCCTGTTCTGTTGGGGTGTTATGGCAGCAACATACTATCTTTTTATGCCACGTTTTTCACAGTAGTCTATGAATTCTTGTGAGGTGAATTCACCACCTTTGTCAAATCTTAAACATTTCAATTTTAAATCCGACTCTCTTTCTACCAGTTTTCTAAAAAAATTAAAACGTTCAAAAGCTTCTAATTTATTCTTGAAAAAGGTAACCCATACCATACGAGAGTAGTCATCAACGAATAACACGAAATATTTCTCACCATTGATAGATCTAGTCCTTGTAGGACCACATAAGTCAGTATGAACAATTTGTAGAGGTTTAGTAGAGGAGTGTTCCATGGATTTAAAGCTTACCTTAGTTTGCTTTCCTTTGAGACACTCTTTACAAACAACATTGTTAGGTTTTCTAAGAATGGGCAGACCTCTTACATTCTAATTTTCGCTAATTCTAACCATATTGTCAAAATTAATGTGGCCTAGTCTCTTGTGCCACAACCAAATTTCTTCAACATGACTCATTAAGCATATACCTTGATTGTTTTCATGTCCAGAGGTGTCAAGTAAGTTGTAGACATTTCCTTTGGTCCTTCTTCCAGCAGCAACAACTTTTCCATACTGGTTTTTAATTTCACATCCCTGTGAAGTGAATAGGACTTGATAGCACTGCCACAGATTTGACTAACACTCAGAAGGTTATGTTTTAATCCTTCTACATAGTATACATTGTAAATAGGAGTGTATTCATTCAGAAAAAGAGAACCTCTACCTTTGATTGGAATTCTAGAGTTGTCTCCAAACTTTACATATCCACCAACATAGTCTTCTAGATTAGTAAATTTTTCTTTGTCACCAGTAATGTGGTTTGAACAACCACTGTCCAGGATCCATAAGTCATTTTTCTTGGAGTGGAAAGCAGTTTGAACAAGCACAGTTTGTTCAATGTTGTTAACAACTTTGGGTTCCCAGACTTTGATAGTTTTCAATTGTTTATTCTGTTGATCAGCATTGCATTGCTTAGCAGAATGACCCAAAGAATTGCATGTAAAACATTTGACCTGTCTTGCAAAACCATGATTTTTCCTAAAGCCAAATCTAGGATTTCTAGAATTCATAAATCTGCAAGAGTTCACTTTGTGACCAAATTTATTGCAGAAGTAACAATACCCATAAAAGAAGGTAGGAGTTATATACATTCTATTGCTCCTAAAAGGATGAATATGATCCTTGTCAAAATCAGGATGTTTGAGTTCAGGACTTTTGTTTCCAGCCACAACATTGTCCTTTGCACTGTTATTTGAACATTCACCTTTCACAAAACCAATTCCAGTTTTATCATTGTTCAGTTTATGTTTACTGAGCATGTCATTCAGTTTAAGAGTGATTTCATATTTCTAAATAGTCTTCCTGAGATCTACAATCTCATGTTCAAGTTTTTGAATTTCTTGGTCTTTAATACTTATGCCAATGCGAAGACAATCTTCAACTCTCTTGGATTCTTCAAGTTGGGTTTTTAATGAAATTATCTCAAGATTTATGAGTTGCTCCTGTGAACTATCTTGAGCAATATTCTGTTCTTGAGCACGCATCTGTTTTTTAAGTTTCCTCAGCTCTTTTAGAGCACATTTCAGTTCTCCTTCATAATCCACTTCGCCTTCTTCAACATCATTGTTGTTAGTTTCATCTTGCTGAATGATTTCAGCCATGAATAAATTTTCATCCTCTTCACCTAAAGAATCTTCAGATTCAAAGTCTGTTTCATTTTTGCTGAACAGGCTTTTCTTCTTTTTGAAATTGAATTTTTGTTTAGGTCTATAAACCTTTTTCTTGGAAAATTTCTCATATTTTTCGCTATCATTTTTTGTGTCACCATAGGGGCACTTTGCAGAAAAGTGGCCTATTTTTCCACAGTTAAAGCATTTGAAGGGAAGTTTTCCCTTATACTTTCCAGAACCCTTTTTGAGTTTCCTCACAAAGTGGGATTCTTTAGAATCAGAAAATTATGATTCAGTGAGCTCATCCCTTTCTTTCTTTTCAACATTAAATGTTGCTTCTTTTGTAGTGGTGTTTTTTTTACTAATCCTCATTTCATAGGCAGTTAGAGTGCCTTGCAGGCTATCAAGGGTAAGTTGGGTAAAGTGTTTCTTTTCTTCTAGAGTAGCTATCTTAGATTCAAATTTTGTTGGTAAGGTTCTGATGACCTTGATTACAACATCAAATTCCTTGACTTCTTCTCCCAGACCCTTCATTTCATTTACTATTTCATCATCAAAAAGTAGTCAACTACTTTTTCATCGTCCCTCATTTTTAGTTCTTCAAACTGGTGTTTTAGAGTGAGGACTTTAGACTGTTTTACCTTTTCATTTCCTTGATAGATAGTTTCAAGTTTAGTCCAAATTTCACTAGCAGAACTGCAGTGCATGACTTTGATGAAGACATCTTTAGTCAGAGCACACATAAGAGCATGCTTTGATCTTGCATTGGTTTCATATTTTTTCTTTTCATCAAAAGTAGTTGGCAAAGTAGCTAGTACAGTGTACCCAGACAATACTATGCTCCATAAATCTAGGTCAATAGAAGTTAAATAAGTCTCCATTATGATTTTCTAGAATACATAATCAGTTCCATCAAATAATGGAGCTCTAGTCATGGAAGTACCTTCATGAGCTTGAGACATTTTGAATAGACTCCAAGTCTAGAATCAATCCTAGGTTAGAAAGACCTATCAGAGGACCCTAGGCTCTGATACCAATTGTTGGAGTGAAAATACATTGAGAGGGGGGGTGAATTAGTGTTTATAACTTCTTTAACAAATTTAATTGAAATTGAAAAGAACCATACATATGTTCTCATTTATCAATGATAGATAACTTCATTTAATTGAAATTGAAAAGAACCATACATATGTTCTCATTTATCAATGATAGAATCATTCATGTATTCAAATGCAATCATATAAACTGAAATGAGTAGTGTAACATTGCATTTTAAAGCAATAAAGAACTGAAACAAATGAATCACAGAAACACAAATAGACACAAGATATTCCATTTGAAAAACCCTCTTGGGGTAGGAAAACCACTCTTGAACCTGTTGCCTTTTTCAGGCTTTCATATCAATAATTATTTTGACAATGCCTCAATGGCAGATTTCTTAACACCGACTCAAGGATCACCAACCCCTCTGTTTAGAGACACCAATCTCAAGGAGCACCAACCCCTTTTCTATTTTTCAATAGAACATACAATGATAGATAGGATCTCTCTGTTTCTCTTATTTGTGTCAAGTGCCTCTTGACAGACAATGCATAGAATTCTCAAGAGTCAAGAATGACTCTTCAGAGTTCCATTCATTATTAGATATTCATACAACTTGAGGAAAATAATCTAGTTACAGTGTCAATACAACTTCTCATCAAAATGCATTACATTGATATGAACTTTCTTTCTTTTTCTCACTCTTTCTTTTTCAATCTTTCATGATACAAAATACAGAATAGACAACACACTGTGTTTTCCAAATTTTCAACATAAAAAATATAATTACCCTAACTCCCTCGCATGAAAAGAACTGCCCTTTTTGTTTTTAGGTTTTTTTGTAATGATCAAATCCTAATCTCTCTGTTTTCAACCATTTTCAGTTTACATCATTACATTCCAAGAAGTATATATCAATTGTTTCTAATTTTTCCACTTTTTAGGAATTGTACAAAGATAGTTTTCAGGTTACAATTACTACTGTCAATCAACATTTTCAGAATATACCATGTCCCTCAAAGATAGATTGTTTCTTTCTACAAGAATAGAACAATAGTTCCAAAAATAGAGGTGTAACTGAACTTTTCTTCACAAGCGGCCTGCACATGCAGTGCTTACCCAAAACAGTAATAACACATCTTTTAAAAACAAGAATAATATCCATTTTACCCTGTCAGTAACAACAATGCAATTGAAAACAAGTAATAATGTATATAATAGCAGTTACCAATGAAAACAAGTAAGAAACTGAAGAATTTTGAAGCATTCAAGCTGACCCACAAACTCAAAAGCTTGTTTCACCAAAAAGATAAGATAAGCTTCAGAAAATGCAACTAAGAACCATTATAAATGAACCCAGGTGATAAACTGAAGAGATTCGAGGATATTATGATTTTCCCACAACCAGAAATCACCGACCCTTGTAAAACTGTCATGATGATATTTAAAAGAGTTGCAGTCACATTTTTTAAAATAAACATTTCAGACTTTTCTCTTCAAAGGAATATACGTTTTTCATTTTTCATTTTGCATAAGAGAGAAAAAATTAGCTCGTAATAACCTTGACTATAAAGTAACGGATCTACAAACCAGACTAAAGATGAATACCTGACAAAAGTAATGAGGTTGCTGTCACAGGGAGTTTACCAGTCATGCAAAGGAAGAAACGACCACAATACCTTCCAATCTCGCCCCATCACCAGTCGACGGGAAGCAGACACACCAAATGACTATAGTGATGGTCTTCTCACCTCCCCCATACGCTATCCAAGATTAGAACGCCATAGATAACAATGAAAAGACCAAAGGAATGATTCCATAGTGGCGGCTAGAGTAGGGTTGAAAACCCTCGAGCAAGGAAGTAATATTTTGACCTAAAATTCCATCCAAACAAAATGTAATCCTTTGCAAAATGCGATAGCAATTGGAGTCCGAAAGGAAAATCATCAAAAAGACAAAAAAAACTCATGATAATGATGTTTAAAATATGCGTCCAGTTCAAAGATAGACATGCCAACAGGCATGATAACATTTGACTGTTTTAGTCATTGTGAAATCATTGACCAACTCATTTGCCCGAATCAAAGACTAAGTATGTGTAATGTCGACTTCCCAATGAACAAGGTTTGGTCACATCCAATGTGACATTAACATAATTACCAATGCTTTTACCTACTTTCGACCTTTACGCCCAAATAAATATCAAACATTAGACCTGATGCAAATTCTAGTGAGAGATCAAACATTTAAATCTTTAACCAAAGCCGATTTTCCATCACATAGAAATCCAATAGCATATAGTGTGCCAAAGACAATGGCCAATGGCAAGAGGTATCAATTAAAATCAATACGATAGCCACCTCATTATAACCAAATATAATGTGCCAAATATTATCCAAAACCTTGTGAAGAGATAAATACTGAATTCATGCAGAGTTCACAAAACCATAATCCCATGCCAATTACCATGTACGAAGAGAGAAGGAATGATCGAAGAGTATCTCAAAAACATAAACATGATAGTGATCAAACCCTTATAATATGCCAAAATTTGCATACCGAGAGCTCAAAATGTTAACAAATATTCTTTGTACCAATGCCATTGTCTAAGAATAGAGAAATATACCTTTGACGAATATCAAGATGCTTGTTACTGATCAAGCCATAATTAATCAACCTATAGAAGAACTGATCATCCAATCACTTGTAATCAAGTGATATAATGAAATGCAAATTTATCAAAACAGAAACATGTCACCTAAATAATGGAACATAGAACCTGTAACCAGAATACCTCAACTGAGATCTGCACATGGAGCCAAGATATCAAAGCCACCAAATATAATATAATCAATGAAGTAAATGTGCCAAACAAAAAAGAAGGTCAACTGAGAAAGTAACCACCAAGATGCCAGAGGTAATACAAATTGTCATCAAGGACAAAAATAACACAAGAGGGATTCAACAAATACCTCTTTGTTTTCTAGTTGTGTTTGAACTTCTATTGTGTTTGTCGTAGATGCATGCAAAGTAGAATTTTCTTTGCTTTCTTTTGGCAACCTGAAATCCTTTATGACATGTCCATTTTTTCCACAATTCCAACATTTTACTCTTTTTCACCCCTTGGATTTGGACCTGGTTTGTCCATGCTCAATATTTCCTCTTTCCCGAGTTTTGCCTCTTGCAATTAGGGCTTCATTAGAAGAGATCTATGAGATGTCTTCCACCTAGAATCTTTAGAAATTATAGTTGCCACCACATCTTCAATGACCAATTTCCCACTCGGAGCTGAGTACTAAGAGCCATAACCAATTGATCCCAAGTTTCAAGCAATGAGCACAATAAAATTGCTGCCTTATGCTCTTCTTCAATTTTCACCGCCACTAAAGCCAACTTGCTTGTCAGTGTGTTGAAATCGTTTAGATGATCTGTGACAGATGATGTGCGATTTTCCCCTCTGCAACATTGAATAGTATTGAATCTGCTAGAGATAATTGGATTGTTGCTTTCACCATGCTATCCTTTTCATTCCAATCTACACCACTCATGGCTACAGGTTTTGATGCTACCCCTTTGAGAGATAGGGCACATCCATCCTTCACCAATAAAGCTTGAATCATCAACTTCCATAGAGCTAAATTAGAACCATCAAACTTTTGCACCTCAAATCTGGTAATCGTGCTTCCTATCATTGTTTACTTCTCAAAAAACTCACTTCTACACAAACAACCTTGCTCTGATACCAACTGTAAGAAAAATTTACAGTGCAGAAAATAGAGAAAAACAATAAGCACAACTTTAACACAGTATTTACATGGAAAAATTGGTAAAATTATACCAAAAAAAACCACAGTCAAAGATCTTTCATATTTTATTTTTCAAGAAATTTGCAATTACAACAATCTTATGAAAAGTTACAGAAAAACTCGACTTCAACAAAGTATAAGTAATCTGAGTTTCAAATTCTTTGTCGAACACAACTTTCGAAACTAGAAATTTTGACTCATACAACTACATATTCCAACAAAGAGCTCATGTGCTAGGGAGTCGTTAAAATAATTGTATAGATTGCAGAGCATGAGGTGAGAGTTGTGAAAAGTTACAGTGTATAAGATGGGGATATTATTGAGGAAGAATCCTGTGATATGGGATGGATGTAGGTAGTATGAACAAAGGAAGATTTTGGAAATGATGGCTGATATAAATGCAAGATTGAGTAGATTGGAAATATGGCAGTGTGAAAATGATATCAAAAGTGAAGAGGTTGCAACAAAGACATGCCATGAGGAAGGAATGAAGAAAGAAGAAGAAAAGAATGATCAAGATGATGCAAATGTAGCAGCGATGATGGTAGAAGAGAATGAAGATGCAGTTGTACAAGATGTGATTGTAGTGATGGAATGTGAAGAGATTGCAAATGGTGAAGATAAGGATGACTTAATGTTACAAATTTTGGCAAAAGAAGAAGAGTGGTTTGGTAAACTTGTTGATGGAGGAAAGAATATGAATGTTGTAGTGAAGGAAAAAGAGGTAGTCTATGAATATTTTTATTTCATTTGTGATTATTCTTCCATAGTGAGAGAAGAAGAGGATGTTGTTGTAGAGGATAAAGTTGCAGTTGCAAAGTTGTGTGTAGATGATGCATGTTTGTGTGTAATTGTAGAGGATGTGGTAGATGGAAATTGGTGGAGGTGGTCGGTTTGTGGTGGGATGGATCCCATGAAGATATGAGGAGAATAAAAAGTATTTGGTGGAGGAGGATGGTTCATGGTGGACATGAGTCCACAAGAGGAAGAAAGAAGAGGATGCAGAGTTGTTGGAAGAGAAGAAAGAAGAAATAATTTCATGTGCACCTATCACAACGATAAATTTCATTTCATATTGTTTGAAATCTAAAAGGATGGTTCTACCATTCACTTCAATTTTATGAGCCTATGCTCACAAAACTTCCTACTCGGCGTGTCTAATGCATGAGCATTTAGGCGGATTGAAAATCAACATTAACCAAATATTTTCATGTTTAATTTTGCATTTTGGTGGTTGGAGCTTCAAGAGCATCTCGTGTAGTGTTTAAAGGGTAAAATATTCATTTAACAATTCTTGGATTTCATTTCAAAAATCAGACGTAAACGGTGTGTTTAATGTGATTTTAAAATTATTGTATTATATAATTTCAAGGCTTGAAGGGTTTAAGGGGTCCATTGGCATGTTAGAAAGAACTTGAAAATAAGAATTAATATTCATTTTATCAATTTGGATACCTATATAATTTTCATAAGGCAAGTGACCTTTGACATTCCATTCTTGTCTTATTGGGTGCTTAAAATGGAGGGAAAGATAGTGATTTTTGGAAAAATAATGAATGATTCTTCAATTACCAAAGGAAAATGGCTTGGTTTTGTATTTTATTCATTTTAAAAAGGAATATACATCAGCAAGGCATTTGATATGGTAAATAAACATTAACAACACATTTTGGAAGCAAAACTATGTCTTCATTTCATCCTTTGTGAAGGAATTTTAGAGGTCAAGTTGAGGGAGATGAAAGAGAAGATTTGTGTGTCACTTTTTGGTTCTTCGTAAAGGTGTATGAACATATAAAATACAACATTTAACAGTGTAAAATTGCATAAATCAAAAGTAGCAAGGTTGGAGAAATAACTTGCAGGTTGCACGTGAGAGTTCCACAAGAAAGAGTGCGGAAAATCAACTTATGAAGAGAAGAGGAATAGAAGAAGAGAAAAGTGATTTTTTAGGTGTGTTATAGATGTTCAAGGCAGACATGATAGATACTTAATGAAGAGAAAGATTAGATTTGAAGAGATTAGTGAAGTCAAGAAGGTTTGAAGACACAAGTATTTGAAGACTCATAAACAAGATGTGTCTAGAAAAGCTTGTAATTTTTTTTGAATTTTATTCAATGTTGAATCCTCCAAATATGTAATTAATTTTCATGTATGAATGTGTATGAAGTTTGAAATAAACACATGTTTCATATTCATTTTCCATTTATATGTTTATGTGGATTGGATGACATGTTAAGGCTGCAAGATTGGGTAGTTTGATAAGACCCCTCGATCTTGAATACATTATTTTCAAACACTTAATGGACAAAACACAACCTATTAATCTACATGAACTTGACTAATTTGTATATATATATTTTTAAAACAACATAATACATTAATTTAAGGAGACGATCAATGACATAGTTTAGTTAAGAGTCAAGATAGCAATGAATCAATTTTTAAAGCAATAATGACTACTTTCAATCAACATGGTATAACTCCTACTTGCTCGAGTTTCCCTTTCATTCTATCACATTGTAATTTACTCACTCCCAATACTTGTACCTGCAAGGTGTCTACATGACTAGATACACAACATAAGATCAATGGATGATTAGGTATACGATCATCAAAATAAACCACATCGTTAATTTAGATAAATCAAATGGTAGTTTACAATTGAATTTGCAAGGAATGACAATGTATGCACAACATTGAGAGAAAATGGTAAGTCCAAAACAAACTTTAGAAGGACAAGACCTAAGGGCTAGACCTATGCCTCGGAGGCTCATCTTTGATGACTTTGCCTATGTATGTGCAAAGGCTTTGTAGTTTGACTACTTGAGCTTGAACCATCACATGTGGTTGGTCAACAATATAGTATATGCATGTATATATACATACAATATCTTATATATACACACATACATACATACATACATACATACATACATACATGAACATGTGTACATGTATATATACAAAAATACAAATATATATATATATATATATATATATATATATATATATATATATATATATATATGTTGTTTAGGGAACTTAAATTTGACACTTTAAAACCTTCAAAAATAGAATGTTACATATATGTATATATTGCATGTATGTATGTATGTATGTATCTATATACATGTACATACATATATACATACATACATGTATGTATCTATGTATGTATGTATATATACTTATATACATACATACATAAATAAATAAACAAATAAATAAATATACATAAATGTCTATATGCATAATGATAAATATACATGTCCATAAACATAAATATAAATGTTTATTTGTCAACCCTAAAATGTCAAACTGAAATTCCTGAAACAATCATTTTGAAGCCTTAAAATGTTCAATTGAAACCGCAAACAACTAACTTTTAACCCTAAATGTATGCATGTATATATACAGGCAAATGTATATGTATATATGCATCTATGCATATACATACATACATACATACATGTATTTATATAATGTCTATTTTTCAACCCTAAAATTTTCAATTGAAACCTTGAACAACTATTTTGAAACCCTAATAAGATATATATACATGTGCACATATATGTTTACATACATACATGTATGACTTGGATAGATCCAACATACATTGTTTGAAACTTTTAACCCACTATTTTGATAGAAAGAACCAATGGAGATTCACTCCTTAGAAATATATGGGAATTGTGGTTGTGATACATGTATACTACTGAAAATTTGATAATATATAATTAGGCAACATGATCAAGTGAGAATTGAGTTAGATATCATCAACAAAAATTCAAAAATGATTTATTTCATCATTCTCATTTATGATTATGCTAAAGGAGATACAAATTCAAGTGTTGTTGGTAATGAATTGTCTACTATGTAAGTAGTGATGAAGTGGGTGCAACATGTTTTTAATAAGGCTTGTAATGTAAAAGATGAAGCTACATACCATAATGAAGAGAAAACAATAATAGATAAAAATAAAAGTGAAAGTGAGGAAGCAAGTTTTTTGACTTGACACATTTTGATAGCTATGATGGTGAGGAGCTTGTAGGGAATGAACTTTATTATATATTTGATATTCTTCCTTGTTGTGGTATTGATGATTGTAAATACATTAGTGTACAAATTATATCCATTTTCTCTAAAGAGGGTGAGGTGGAATATTTCAATTCACAAGAGGAATGTGATAATAAGGATGTAGATTTTTTTATCCATGTGTGTTTTCTTTGAATGATAGCGACCTCATGGAGATTTCCATCTCAATGAGTCTTTTAGCTTGGTTTTAGAAGAATTGAATTTTTCTAATATGAATTATATAAATAATTTATTTATAGACTATTGAATTTTGGGTATGATAAGGTTGAATTTATTTTTATGAAGGATATCTAAATGTTAATTTGTAAGGGGGAAGAAGAAAGCATTGATGATTTCCTTTATAGTAGTAACTTGATCGTGTTGCTAGTTGCTAAAAGGAGATTGATAGAGGGAGCACACTTGAAGGGACCAAGGATTCCTTTGAGGCATATCAAGTTGATTAACATGTTAATTGTGTGAATGATGGTTTGGGTCAAGTATGTGACTTGCACATTGAGGAGTGCATCAACATGTTAAATTGTTATTATACTAGAAAAATGATGAGTTGCAAAGCCCAAATTAGTATGAAGAATACCATGATGTAGTTAAATTTGGATGTGTGGTTGATGATGTGAATTAGCATGGATTATGTTCCTATTTCTTATTAATTGATGTGTTGATGGTTCTAGTGATAGTTTTGAGTCAAAACCCTCAAGCAGTTTGTAGCTTGATACACACATGAAAGATGACTTATATTGCAGCTCAATTGTGAGTACAGTATCAATTTAAGGGCGTTGAAATCCTTAATCAAGATTCTCACATTAACTAAAAATGAAGATATAGTTTTGGATTTGATCCAACGTTCAACTAAATTTGATATAGTTTATATTTTCTCTTTAATTTTGGATTTGATAGGAACTTCAACTAAAATGTCAATTTGAAACCTCAAACAACTATTATAAAACCTAAAAGTTTATTTCAAACCCTTGTTTCTAAATTATAAACACTAACATTTCTATTTCAAACTAGGTGCATTTTTGAATACCAGATATGTGGCTTTTGATTGATATTAAAATTTATACATCTTACAATAGTATCTATTTTGAACCCTAAAATATCGAATTGAAACCATAAACAACAATTATAAACCCTAAAAGAACTAATCAAAAGCAATATGACGAGAAGTCATTTCACTTTCACATTTCATAGGAGCATCAAGGCCCGCACATATTATAAAGCCTAAAATGTCTAATTCAAATCCTAGCTTCTAGATTATAAACCCTAAAATGTCTAAATTAGGGTTTAAAATTTAGAAGTTAGGGTTTGAAATAAAGCATTTTTGGCTTCATAATATAGAAACTAGAGTTTCAATTTTTTTTAGGGTTTATAATCTAAAACTAGGGTTTGAAATACACATTGTAAGGCTTATAATCTAGAAACCAGGGTTTCAAATATACATTTTTGGGTTTTGATTTGATGTTTTAGGGTTAAAAATAGTTGTATATGGTTTCAATTTAACATTTTATGGTTAAAAATATGTTGTATATGGTTTCAATTTGACATTTTAGGGTTAAAAATAGTTATATAAGGTTTCAATTGAATATTTTAGGGTTTCAAAATAGCTATTTAGGGTTTCAATTGAACATTTTAAGGTTTCAAAATAATTGCAAGGTTTCAATTAGACATTTTAGGGTTACAAAATAGTGTAAAGTTTCAATTGAATATTTTAGGGTTTCAAAATAGTTGTTTATGGTTACAAAATTCCTATTTAAAGTTTGAATTGAATATTTTAGGGTTTTTAGGGTTTCAATTAAAGATTTTAAGGTTTCAAAATAGTTATTTAGGATTTCAATTGAAGATTTTTAAGTTTCAAAATAGTTGTTTAAGGTTTTGATTGAAGATTTTTGGGTTTCAAAGTAGATGTTTAGGGTTTTAATTTAAAAATTTGAGGTTAAAAAAGGAGCTCTTTATGGTTTAAATTTGGCATTTTAGGTTAAAAATGTGAATAATGTTTTAAAATTTCAATAAAAAACCACATATTTGGTATTCAAAAATACCTACTAAATAACAAATTTTACACAACTTGTGGACAACATACCTCTATTTGAAGCCATGTGGCACAATGACAAGACAAATGAGGGCCTAAAGACCCTTATCTTTGTGTTGTGCATGCACTATTGAAGTCAACTCGTGAAAGGGATGGAAGTTCCACTATTCGTCATTGGAATATGCAATGTGAAAGAAAAATGACTTCTTGTCATTTCACTTTTGATTATTTTTTCTTTACATTAAAATAATACCTTCATTCAAAGGTCGCCTTTGAATGAAGGTACCATTTTAAATATTTTTAACAATAAAACACTACCTTTGAATGAAGGTGACATGACCTTCCAACAAAGCCACCTTCATTCAAAGAAAAACCTTTGTTCAAAGGTGTTTGGGGATTTTGAGCCCACCACAAGACAAAAATTGTGATGCCCCAAGTGTGGGACTCACTATTGTGGGATGACCCATATCCAAGACTTAAATTTTAGCCTCAAACTTCCTCTCTACTCCCCAAGGTACACTCAAAAGACACAACTCTATTAATATAAATTACAATAGGATAGTTTCCCAATTCATCTCCAAGTTGAGCTTTTCCTCAACTTTAGGAGTGTCTTGAGGCTCATTTTCTTTAATCATAGACTCAAATATTTTGAGTAATTCAATATTAGGTCATGATAAACATCATTATTTAATACTTGTCCTTTAAAAATGCTTTCTTCTTTGGATCACAATAGGCATTGACATTCTTGGTATTCCAAGACTAGATGTCTTCTTTAGTATATTTGCATCTCTATTGATCAATTTGTTCCACTTGGATACTCCTTAGATGGACCTCCTCACATTCTTCATTCAAAAAATGTGACTAATTAAGTTGTTAGAGAGATGTATAACAACAATTCATTCAAGGAACTAGAAATATCCGTTAGCCTTTGAGCCTCAATGTGGATAATTATAAAATTCATCTCTTAACACAATTTGAAGATGGAACCTTCAATCTAATTCATTGTATCCAACATCATCAATCTCGTAGCTAGAGAAAACCCCATTTGTTAGCTAAGGATGATCTTGCTATATACAAGTAAAGATAAACCACATATTCTATGTGTTGATTATATATATATCAATTCATTCAAGGAACTAGAAATATCCATTAGCCTTTGAGCCTCAACGTGGATAAATTTCATCTCTTAACACAATTTGAAGATGCACCCTTCAATCTAATTCATTGTATCCAACATCATCAATCTCGTAGCTAGAGAAAACCCCATTTGTTAGCTAAGGATGATCTTGCTATATACAAGTAAAGATAAACCACATATTCTATGTGTTGATTATATATATATCAATTCATTCAAGGAACTAGAAATATCCATTAGCCTTTGAGCCTCAACGTGGATAAATTTCATCTCTTAACACAATTTGAAGATGCACCCTTCAATCTAATTCATTGTATCCAACATCATCAATCTCGTAGCTAGAGAAAACCCCATTTGTTAGCTAAGGATGATCTTGCTATATACAAGTAAAGATAAACCACATATTCTATGTGTTGATTATATATATATATATAATGAACAATATATTTTAGCTGTCTTTCCTTCCATGAGAAGGCAAGCATCTTTATTTTAATTAGTAGTATTGGGACTCAAGTGTTTTTCTATCATCTTTCTTATGGTTTTTGAAAAAAGGTTCTCAATACTTTTTTAAAATGCTATTTCAAATGCAAGAACTTATAGAGGCTCCCAAGGGGTACCTTGGTGATTACATATTTTCAACCTACCTCAATTGTGGGCGACATTGGGCACAATTCGATTGTTATCTATTCATAAACAAATTGTGACAACTTTGCATGATTACATTATATTTGCATACCAAAATTAGGCACCCTAACCACTTAACTCTAATTTTAGGCATCCCAGAACTTCTTTTTATACCATCGAGGACCATTTGATTGTCCTTGGCCACAACATGTTCATGAGTGTGTTTATGCATTATTAGTTTCCACTATACCTCTAGAGGATCATTAGTCTTGGGAATTTGGAGAGGTTCAAATACCTTGTTTCCTCTTAGAATTGTCAACCTTCGCTCCTTAATCTTTGGGCAATCCTATATCAATATTATTAGATTCCATAATGGTCCTCTCATAATGGTAGATAATAATTTCATGAGTTCACATGTGACAAGATTTATTGCAAAAGTATGACAATTCTAATTTTCAATCTTAATCTTCGACTTTGATCTTTGTCATCTCCTTTCTTTAGATTCTTTCTCTCACTTGCTATTGTTGCTTCTAAATGAATCATAAATTTTTGACATAACTCCATAATTATTTTTACATTATTTTAATACTTTACTATTTGATTTTTTTTTACCTCCTAAGATTTTTTTAACTTAATCTTTTAAATTATTGTCCCATTAACCAACTTTCGTTGTCATGGACATTTATATAATTTCTTACTAAGATTGTAATCTTCGTAAAATATTATTTAACCAAGGAAGATGAATGCACATTGAAATGTCGATCATTGGAAATCCTAAACCACTCGATTGAGCTGGCATGCCACTTTAATTTCATAACAAGTTGTTTTAATTTTAGAATTAGAGTTGGTTGCTTTTAATTTATTTTTTCCACGTCCATCTCTATATGATTCATACAAATTTTAATATTTTTATCGAAATGACTTCCCATTCAATTGCTAGTGTAGTCTTGCAAACTTCCATAAACATTTCAAGTTGTACCATGCAACTTGCTTCCTGTAAATTCTGCATCATTAAATTTCAATTGGAAGCTCTTCTGTTTTAATACTTTCAATAAGTCACCACCATAGCCTCGAAATCACAATTAAAACATTCTACTCTTTCTCAATTAAGCATAAACATAGAAGAAGATAGACCTCAAACTGCAGGTTATATCATTGAAAATGGATGCCTGCAAGCCCTGGGTTCTCAAATCCAATAGAATTACCATATCTGACCTTTTCCAAACTGGGTTTCTAATTAGAATACATGAAATGGGAAAAACTGAAAAAACCATAGCATGAGATAAACTCTTGAATGCAAATGGTTCATGAAGCTCAATCAGATTAACCGCATTGTCCGATCTTGCAGATCATCTTAACAAGAAGAGAAGTGGCCAACTTCGCTTTTAAACCTGATCACGTCTGGTTTATCTTTCATTTGCTGAAGTGCCTGACAGCCTTACTCATCATGCTTGTACTTGTATATAATCGCTCTCTTTACTGCTTCCAATTGGAGGACACGTGGGTTTAATTAGACACGCTTGAAGTAATGCAATTACCTGAAAACACCAACTATGCATTGTTAGGAATCGTTATTGCTACTTGTGGATAATGATTCAAGGGAAGTATACTGGAAAACGAAATCTATCCTATGCAAAAACAGACAAAGATGCAAAAAAGTTCTAAAGAGAAAAAATAAAATAGCCATTGTCACATATGCATGAGAAAGACAGATTAAGGTACTAACCAATGACACCGTGGCACAAATCAAGCTGAAGCCTTTGCAGTGAAAGGGTGCGTTATTTGAAAGGAACAATACTGAAATTGTTTGAACACCACTAGTTAAAGGAAATAATTAAAAAGAAAAACTATAATATATACACAAAATTTTAGAAAACTGGTGATAAAGGGAATCACATGTTACTATTTTAGGCTCAACTGTATTTTTAATCGTGAAATTTTCATTTGAAGGTCCATCTTAATGTCATAGAAAAGGTCTTTCCGTCTCAGGTTTAATATTAATAGCTCTAAACCCAAAGGTGTCATGTGCAGCAAGGTTATTAAGTGCAAACATATTTTATGTAGCAGCACAGTATAGGAGATAGAATAGATTGAGGCTAAATTGTTTCCATTGCAAAGCATTTAGAACTCTTCTACCCCTCAACACATGCAAATACAATTTGAGATTAACTTGTCATTTGATTTCTCTGAAACATAGATAGCTTTAGGTAATTTAAAATGCTTGTTCTCCCTAGAAGTGCAAATAAAGCTTTGGAAGCCTAACCGATCCATAAAGTTACTGGATTGAAGTTGTTGCAAGGTGTCGCCCTTGGTCTCCTTGGCATGGGCCAGCGCGGTGCTTGGGCTTCGTGACATGGTTTAACCGCCTCCTATGGATCTTGTATAAATCCAGCGGTTGTATCAGACATTAATAGGTTGGTCTTTTGGCGCAACGGCAATTGCCTGTGCAACAATTGGTATCAAAGCCGAGGTCAAAGGTTCGAACCCCTCGCTTGCGTTGGGGGGAGGGGGGGGATTGTTGCAAGGTGTCGCCTTTGGTCTCCTCAACATGGGCCAGTGCGACGCTTGGGCTTCGTGACATGGTTTCACCGCCTCCTGTAGATCTTGGATCTCATATAAATCCAGCGGTTGTATCGGGCATTAATAGGTCAATCTTTTGGTGCAACAGTAGCTGCCTGTGCAACCAAAGTATAGGAACCAGTGGACAATGTAAGACTATTTTACACCCAAGCTGTCATTTATTGTTCACGGTGAAAGGAATATATCTAACATCCTTACATCTTCATGTTGCTCGAACTAAAATCAGACAAGTCGATGAGACTATGAATGCAACGATTGCAAATTGAAGTGAAATTGTCAATATATACAATTTACAACGTATTGCCTAGAAATTGGCCATGGCAAGCTTCAACTCTTATAACATTTTAATGTTCTCAATTCTTTAAGATCTAAACATCTGATAATAGAAAATAAAAAGAAAGAGGATAGAATTACACAATCCAAGAGATATAATGTGTAACATGTTGGTGATCCAAATTGTACCTTGCAGGTCTAGAGAACATACCTCAAAACCTTAATCTGAAGAACAAAGTTGGTTTAGACAAACTAGACAAAACTAATGTTCAAACTACAAGTAATTCAAGCCAATTGACAAGAGTAGGCAACTTTTCTACACTTCTGGCTCTGTTAAGCTAAAAAGAGTATTCCTAGAGATCTTTACAAGACAATCAAAGAAAAATGAAATAATACAATCACACGGCTTAGCTATACTCTATGCGTAAGGATATCCCAAAGATTATCTCTAAATACCCCTTATATTAGCTTACTGGCCTTTTAGATTGTAGACCTCTAAACAAACAGATTACTATCAATTTACAATACAATTAAAGACACAAAACTAGGTTTATATATACAAATTGTAATATCATCTATAGTTCAATAATTCATGTGTAACCTATGAAAACCCCAAAATAATTATAGCTTTCTAAAGATGAACAAACAATTGAAAGCTTTCAAAATATGTCGCAGAAATAAGTATCAATGAGTTTATGCAGAACGGTGTAACACAAATTAAAATAATTACAAAGAACAAATGATGTATTCACTCTAAAGCATGATAAATTGCAAAAAGAGGATCTGTGACTTTAATCTATTTGGAGACAGTCAAAACCTAAAGAAATGGATAAACTTACTTGTAAATTTGAGCTTAAGAGTTAGATATGAATGAATTCAAAATAGAAAACCAAAATTACATTAAAGATTCCATCAGTCTAGTTGTAATTTCACTTAAATGCAACACTAAGATTCCATAAATCTCACATGACAATATTCTTTGACCATCCATAAATGAACAAAGAATCTCATATACTATTAGTGAAAATATTGTACATTTGCTACAACAGAAGACTAATCAGAAATAGTTAACAGACCAGAAAATTTGGCCTCAAAGATGAGTCTATCACCTCCTAAAATTCCCTATCAGGCATGGAAACATTCATACCATGAAAAGGATAACTACTTATAAAAACCTTCTCTAGACATGAACTGCAACATTTGACATTCAAAAGATACTTAAGAAAAAAAACACTATACAAATTTCGCTAACTGATCCTATCTTCATAGAGACAGCTTGTATTTATATCTAATATGTTTGCCCATATCTTCCACACAAGTGATATCTAATCCAATTAGTATGGTTGCAGTTGCTCCATACTAGAAAAAGGAACAAAGTTTGTTATAAGCATGCAATTCCGTTCAAATCCATGTAATAATAAATAAGACAAAAATATGCTCATGCCCAAATATTTGGTTCCAAAGTATAGCTATGGAATTACAAACTACTACTTAACACCTGAAAATAGACATACCCAAGCACTACATCCACCTTAGACAATGTAGCACACCCCAATAAGCCTTATCAACCATAGGACATTCTTTTGGATGCTTAGTAGAAAGAAAAACACCTTCATTAGACATATACACATCATCATCCCTATTGAGACCTAACTCCATTGATAGAAAATGGCTCATATCCAATTAATGAGCTCCCTTTTGGTTGCCTCCCATTAGTATCCTCAATGTACATCTCCTCAATTGGCAACTTGACATCCAAATCATATCTCCTTATGTGAATATTCATCATGTCACCATAAAACCCTCATCCATAGATAGAGTGTTCATCCAACTAGGCAATTAGTACTACTACCCTCCCAATTAGATGGGCAATTATTACTTTGGTGGCCACCATATTCAACTACATTCATTTGAAAACTCGGGGTTTATTCTATTTGCTTAATGATTTTAAATTTTACCTTAGATTAATGACCCGAATTAACTTCTCTTTTACATTAACAATTGTGGGCAATTAGTAGACCATCAAAAGTGCTCACTATTAGACTAGTCAATCCACTGCAATAGATTAGAAAGTGTCATATGTCCATTAGATATTTGTTAAAAAATTTCCTTTGATTTCCTAAGTTTCCATAGTAATCAATAGTTGAGATTCAATTCACTCCAAAATTAATGGATGTAGTAGATCAATAGACCACACCAGGTGCACCCCACCTAATTCGCCAATCCATTGCAATTAGACAAATTATGAAAAATAGCCATGAGATCAACAATCCATAATAACTCCAAGATGCTAAACAAATTTGTAAGAAGATAAAGTGAATAGACAAAATTAGCCCACTGTCACTTCCCACTGGACTCCACGTGATAAAACTTCATTCACTTCTTCAAAACTATACCCTTGTGGTGAACACATACATTCACCTCTTGGCCGATAGGAATGAAACATGTCATATCCAGTGTCCTTCACATGTCTTTTAGACAATGCCACATTAATTGATTAAATCATGAACATAATCAACAACCAAGATGCTTCCCTCACCAAATCAACAACTTTGGTAGATTTATGGATGCTAAAGATACTCCTCTTGAAATCAGCCCCACCATATATTTGCCAATGGAGATCATGTGGATTCATTTCAATTGTTCCTTTCATCCGCCAGTTTAATTATCTAAACCTTGAGAATGATTGATGGCTGAGATGCTTCCTCCCCAAAATCAATGTCTTTAGTAGATTTGTAGATCATTAAAATGCTCAACACTTTAATCCACCAATTCAGAAGTATTCATCTAATTGCGACACATAGCACCACAAAAGTGATTTGATCACCCTTCACAATGTATTCTAACTTCACTCAATCAATGATTTGGTTCAATTCTCCTTTAACATCAATAGCTAGGGGAGACCATCTCCACAAACCAAAATTACTTTGGTGCCTATGAAGAAATATATTGACCCCAAGATCTGATCAAAACATGCCATTTACTTCAATGTCTTAGAACTTAACCATATAAAATTTGATTCATTAAGTCTCGATCAAGATCGATAGTTTAGATTGATTACCATCGAGATTAATGTCTTCGGCATAGATCATTGAAATGCATACCTTAATAATTTGCTAATCTACAAATATTCATCCAATTCAATCACGTGTCCCCGTCACATTTGCTTGATCTCATCATTTAGTAGGTTTTGACTTCACTTTAAATCAGTGACTCAAGTTTGCTTCCTACTATGATCAACATTTACAATAGATTGCTAAGGTGAAATATAGCTTGATTTACAGACATATCACAACCCACATGATCATGCCATGTGTATGCTTCATAATCCCTTGGCCACATGCTTTCTTAACCCATTAAGTATTCACCACAATCAATGGCAAAGATTCACTTGACCTAAAGACCTATGGTATTGATAGATCTATAGATGCCAAAGATGTCAAAAAGTTCAATTCGCTAATTCATCAAAAGTTAATAGGATTGTGCTATGTGACTTCATTGAAACTACATTATACTTTCCAACCTTTCTTTTAAATTGATAGGCCAAATATGTTTCTTGCTATGATCAATTGTTGAGGTAGATTAACAAAGCACTTGGTAGTATGATCTATTGATAGATTGTGATTGACTAGATTTGTAATGTCCCCATTTTATGCATTATTAGTCTATGAGCTTTTGGCCAGTTTTTGAGTTTTCCCATAAGCTTCTGGGTGTGCTAGGGAGAACTCCAAACTTTTTGGAGGATGTAGATTCAACATTTCAAGATTTTTGTTGGTAGCATTGAGCTCAGTTAGCATTAGGGATCAATGTGATGTGTTGGCGTTTCAATTCACACCTTTCGAATGCAGATTAGAAACGGACAACTATGCACAAATAAACTGCTCTTTAAATTAGGAGGGGAAGCTCCCTCTTTGCTGATGATGCTTAAAGAAAGTAAACTGAACTATTGCCAATCTTTTTGTTCTTAGCTAAGAGCACAAGGTTATAAAACTCTTTGCGTTGTAGCTGAGGTTCTCTCTTTTAGAACTTCAACTACAACTAGGCCTACTCTAATGACGCTTCTAGCTACTCAAGTAAACTCAAAGCTTGAGAGTTAGAAGTAAATGAGGAATAATTTAACATAGAAACTTAAATAAACTCACTTCCAACACACACCTAAAGACTCATTGTACTTTTAGATGCAAGCTGAAATAAAGATTATATAAGAAAAACACATAAAACAAAACCTAAGACAATAGATCAGAGCAAAGCAGGCATAAGATTTCATTTCTCAAATTTCTAACAACGATTACACTTTTGGGACAGTAGAGTTGTAGCAATAACAGGCTTATAGTTTAGCGGTCAAACCCGAATACACTTGACACAAATTACACATAAAATGAACAATAACATGCAGCAAAACATGCATGCAAACTTGCTCTTACACTAAGTGAACAAACACTGAATAACAAATTGTAGGCAAAAGTAGGCTCAACAATTTTTTATCACAATAATGGTTAAAAAGAAATGGAAAAGTCGGCTCTTATTTATACACAAACAAGGAGTAGGGAACCCTAAAATCCCCATACTTTTACAACAAGACTTGCCAACATGCAAACTTTATTTCTAAAACTAAAACAAGACAACTAACCACCTGCTAAAATCAATTAAGCTGATTTAAAAGCAGGGAAAGGTCCAACTATTACAATTTGATTTTTCCTCTTTCACAAAGAATAGATAAGCGTGATAAGAATAGCACGGAAACTTGGAAAAAGGCATTGAGTTCACTATTGTTTTAATTCTATCTTTGGAAATCTTTGCTATCCTGAAAAGATGACTCACTCTCTGCCAAAAAAGCTGATAACTGCCTCCTTGAATGTTGATTCCTATTGGAGAATATTGCTTTTAAAAACTTGAATTGACTATGAACACACCTATGTTCGGAAAAGTTTTGCGTGAACTATTGAAAACAAGTTGCTGATTTTTCTCCAAAAAGCAGATTCTCAAAAAAAAAAAGCTGAGGCCTAGGTTTTATAGACAAGCACATCTTGAAGAGATCTAGTTTGTCATATTTTGAAAAAGCTGAGAGTTTCCCGAAAAAGTAGATTTTTGGAAAAAAATAAATTTCCAATCTTCAAGAGGAGCAAAAAGTGGGCAGACCTAGATCAATGAAAACTAAAAAAGCTGACCAACTATTTTTGAAATGTGATGCCCTAGAAGAATAGATCATGAAAAAGTGTGCCTTTGTGCTTGCCAACGCCGAATCCATGAAGAAAACCGAAAAAGTGTTACACCCCGATTGTATAGCTACTATTGCATAGGGCAAATGAGTGTATTGTATGAATCTTTGATATGAATAAAACGTGTTTTGTTATCAAAATGAATGTTCTCTATTTAAATGACTGTCTCATTTGGTTGGTACTTCTATTGATGTTATGTTGCATGCAAAGTATTGAATTGAGAATATTCTAACTTAGACGTTTTGTATACTGTTGATGTTATGAACAAGTAACTGCCGAGATTGTATGTCTGTGGATGCAGGAACAGGAACTTCTTCCAGGTAGAGGGGAGACATCACTCGGGAGAGGGGCTTGGTCGAGTAACCGGTAAAGTTGATCGTATGAGCATACACACACTTCACTGAGAGTTTTGGGAACTGAGTCAGATTAAGTTGTCATGATAAGTCATCCTTAGACTTAGGAGTTTTTGATTACTTCTTTATGCTTTATGAGTGGTGTTCCTTGATTGACTGACTTTTTGTTCTGTGAACCTTGAATGTCAACTGATAAGTTACTGATGCCTGGAATTTACAGTTAAATGTATATATACGTGTTTGTGCAATTACGTCTATTAAAGGTGCTCTGACTAGCCTATAATACACGTAATTGGAGATTTGAAAGTAAACATGTATAGATATATTTAAGTGTAAACTGGGTAAGTTTATAAATATATTTAATAATATATTTAATATCGATATTATTATAGTTTTACCGATAATATAATATATTAATATATCTAATGTAATATTCGAATATTATATAGATATATTCATATATTTAAATAAAGGTAAATTAAAAACTATAATAATGTTATATTGAATATAATACAAAATATATTAATACATTTTAATGTGAATATTAAAATGACTAAACCTTTGGAAAGATTTGAAATAGACTTATAATCTTTGGTAATTATTTATTTACCTTTGAAAAACAATGGCATAATCTTTGGTAATTACTTTACATTACCATACAAAGGAAATTCGAAATATTTAAATTTGGAAAATACATTGAAAGTATTGAAAGGTAAGGAATTTTGAAATTTAAAAGTCCATTGGAAATTTATAAAAATTAATGAAGGAAATGAAAGTTTAAACTATGGACTTTTGAAAGACTTAAAAGAAATATTTGAAAATCGCGGATTTCTTCCCGTGAAGAAATCGCGCGACTGTTTTGAGCTGTGAATAGTGGAAAATGGCAGCATTTGAAGCCCGCGCCCAATTCGCACAATGTGGACTTGGTCGCAGCTGTATGAAACGCCACCATTGTGGACGCGTGGGTGAAAGGAAACTATAAGCGACTGTGGGAAACCCTTGACATTTTCAAACAGTAATTAAAACCGCCATTTGTTCTTCAGTCCGCCATTTTTGAGGGCAAGTTTAATGTTTAAACCTGTACGTGGTTGCTTCACGAAATTCACAAGTGATATGTTGAAACATTCTTGGAAAATATGTTGAATCATCACTCATTTTTGCTGTGTGTCTGGTTATTCGGTTGCCACTGCACATTTTGACATCTTCAAAGGAAGAGGTGTCGAATTCTCATGCCTACAATGTAGTAAGCATGAGAATTCGAAACCTATAAATAGGTTCACTCTCATTGTTGAAAACACTCATTCACTCATTCTCTCACTCTCCTTTGCATTGGAATTACGAATTTCATGCTGTGGTATTTTCTATGTGTTAAATTTCCACTTTGCTGTTGAATTATGTAAGAGTTTATCCACCATCACTGCTGTTGCATTTACAGTAAGCTGCAATCCAACATTACCAATTAGATTGTGAGAGCCATTTACCATTTTGTGAAAGCCATTTACAATTTGAGACTGTATTGCTGAGAGCAACATTTCCTCATACCAAATTGCATTTACCTAAGAGTAGAATTTGTTCAAGCTGAGAGAAGTAGCTGGCAAAGGCTGAAAAGGACGGTGGAGCAAGAACTGAAGCTACCGATCGAGCTCATTTCGCAAAAGGAAATCAGGCATGAGAAATATCTTTGTAGAACTTATGTCATTGATTTAAAAATGAGTTACTAGTTTGCTTGATTGTGCTTGCATTATGTTGTAGTATGAAAGGAAAATCATTAGGAAGCCTCTATGTTTCTATGGAATTGCTGAATTGGGGAATAGCTTGAATTTCAATAGAAAAGGCTTAATGAATTAAGAAATAGCTTAAGAGCTTGCTGAATTGGGGAATAGCTTAAGTTTCATTAGAAAAGGCTTGTTGAATTAAGAAATAGCTTAAGAGCTTGTTGAATTGAAAATAGCTTAAAAGCTTGTTGAAATGAATTAGTTTGAATTCATAGGAGAATTTGGAAAGGAATAACATAAAAAGGGAAATGTTTGATTACTTCTTAGTAAAAGTACCTTATGTTTTGTATCGCTTGAATACTGCTTGAACTCCTTAAATAAAGGAAAGGGACTAGTTATTTAATACTAGGACGAGGGTGGATTCAGTACCAAGGTAGTCTAAAGCTTTAGAGTTAAATAGGTTAACCAGAGAAAGCTATGTACTCCATGGATAAAGATTTCCATGTTAGGAAGTACCAGAGGGACCCCTTGTTGACTGTACTCCATTCCCTGTTTAAGTAATTGAGGTAGGATAGTCTGGGATGATTGACTATCCAGTGAAGGACTAAAACCTACGCGTAGTGTAAGATAGCCTTAAGTCAAATCGGCCCTGAGTAGTGTATATGATAGATGACCTTCATTCGAAGTACTGAATGAGAATACTTTGGCCAAAGTAGTGGAAGGTACGACATCCACTTAGATGTGAGATAGTTGAGACTACACTGTCAGTTCATTGTGATCCATCATGCTAGTTCGGGATTGTGAAATAGCAAGTTCTAGATGTATAGGACACAACACTATGCTTAGTTGGGTTGTCGCAGCCGGTTACTTTACCAATCTCTTCGTTCGAAGGGAGGTCCATTTATCGAATGATAGATGTGCGGGGGACCGCATTAACAGTCCGTGGTTGGCGGAAAAGCGCCCGAGTGATGTTTCTCCTCCACCGCAGGCAACGGATACACCAAGATTTGAAAGGAAGGGAACCTGGACCATCTTACTACTATTTGTGCAAAAGCTTATGAGCTATGTATGTAATTTATTTTACTTTGTACTCTGATTTATATTTACAATGAAAATGGAATTCATGTGGAAATATATATTGTAACTTGCATGTATTTATCAATAAAGAAAGGAAGAATTTTATTGCAATGTCTTTGTTACTTGTTACTTTTATATGTTTGGAAAGAAATGTTAGAAAATTTTTGTTTACCCGGTTTTGGGGTCGTTACAAAATGCACTCTGTTTGGGCCTCCAAAAGTTGATAAGAAGAAAAAGATACCTCTTCCTCTGGATGCCAACCTACAAAATATGAAGAATAAATGCCAAAAGCCTTCTTAAATGGAGTTTGAGATGAAAAAACGCTTTATTCTCCAAGCTTTAAAACTTTAAAGTCAATCCATAAACAAAAACGTTGAATGTGGACACTTTTTCGAACGATGATTGACAGAAACTGAAAAATGGCTAAGGCATGAACACTTGGGAGTGATGACTGGATAGGGGCGCCTAAGCTCCCCAATGTTAGGCATTTTTTCACGTTTTTCAATCTTTGCTTGTTTCTGCTCCTGGTGAGACCTGCCTCCAACTTCGACGGGTTGGGAATCTGACACTGCCAACTGATAAAATTTGTCTAACCATAGAAAGTTCATATTTGACCACTGCTGAAGTGATCCCCAACTTCAAACTGGCATCTGAGGTCATTTGATCATGATTGCACGGGTTGAAAACTATTACCGAAGGTACAAATTGAAGAAAGCATGTTGGAGCTTGAAATATTTCTAAGTGTTGAAACCTTGGGCGCCCCTGGCTAGATGGGGCGCCCAAGCATTCCAGACTTAGCCATTTTTCTATGATTCATTATTTTGCTTTCTCCGTTTTGCGCGAAGCTAACTACCCCTATTTGATCTTCGTTTTCGGGCAATTAGTGAATAACAGGATTTGGAAGCCAGTCATCCTGGCAAGCCTAATCATATCTGAGTTGAATGGTACCATCTACCAACCTTCATCACTGCATCTGATGATCTTCTGAAAGTCGGAATGAGGCCGATGAAGAAGTTTTCAATGTTTTCTGAAAAACGTGGAAAAAATTCTAAGGCATGGAAAGTTGGTTGCCCCTCTTGGCCAAGGGCACCTGGATTCTCCTGACTTGCCAAAAATTTGATATTTTCAACTTTTTTTTGACCTCCTTTGTTTTGCGTGTGTTTCTGCCTCCGTTCAATTTGCAATATTTGGCATTTGATGAATCTTCTAGTCTAGCTGAGATATTCATTGGAAAGCCTGAAGAATTCTGAAAAAGATGACCAATTTTGCAAACCCTAGAAACTGCTTTTGACCTCCCAAAACCCTAGGCACCCCTGGCTGATTGGGGCACCCATGTGTGCTAGAGTCAGATATATTTTGATGATGTTTTTCATGGTTTTCACTTTGTTCTTTTGGTGCAACACCTCTATTTGATCCAAGATTTTGGTCGTTTGACATATCCAGTGAACTTGCTGATGGATTCGTTGCAGAGCATGATCAAATCTTAGAGAAATCTCCTAGAGGTTACAAACCCTAAATTCTGCTTTTGATGATCTTAAATGCTAGGCACCCTTGGTTGTTTGGGGCACCCATTTTCTCTGAAGTTAGTTTTTATTTTGAGATTTTCAACTTTTTACTTTGCTCTTCGTCTCTGCTTCGTGTTCACCAACTATTTTCACAGTTGATCGTGCATGAATGTCAAGAACTAAAAATATTCTAAGGAAAAGAATCCTAGGTGCCTTCCTTGAATTAAGGTGCCTGGACTCTCCAAACAGTTTTATTTTCACAATTTTCAAGATTTTTAGATTCCCCTCCTTTGTTCTTCGTTTCTTGAGCATCTTTCGCTGTTGATCAATCTGTGCAACATTTGGGACCTTGAATCTGACACCTAATAGTTGACCATCCTCCATTGATGACCTTGGAGCTCTTGTTTTTGCTTCTAAAAATGTAGAATAGACCCACTAGAGAAAAATTGATCTTTTGACGATTTTGACTGGACCAGCCTGATTAGGAAGTATTTTCAACCAATCAAAATCAGTTTGAGCCTTGGAAATAGAAATTCTATGTTTAGAAATTTTCTATTTTTAGAAAATTTTGCTAGTATCCGTCTGAGAAGAAACCCAAAAAACCCTGTCAAAAGTCTATTTTTAGAAATTTTCTAAAAATAGAAACTTTCCTAAAAAGTATTTCCAAAAAACTAAGATCTAAGTTTTATAGACAATTTTGTTTTGTAGAGACCCAGTTCGTTAGATTTTGAAAATTTTGAGTTTTTAACCAACATGCGTGACATGCAAATTTCTATTTTTTGACTTTTTTCGACAATTTCTACAAGACTTTTACCACTCTTTTCAAAATGCCTTAATGAAGCAAAAAAATTAATTTTGGGCATTATAATTGGCTTTGTCTAGGGACCATCTTGGATACTTACAACATAGGAGAACCAAGAATCTCTGGACTTTTAAGCATAGACCAATGTCTTATCAATTGGGCATCAGAGTCAAAAGACCAATTCCTAATCACCTACCACAAGACTTCCTAAAATCACTTAGGATAGGACTTCCTAAAATCACCTATAAGTTGGAACTACCCTAAAATCACCTAAAACAAGATTGCCTAATCACCTAGAACACGACAAAACTTCACAGAAAGGGGAAAAAAATCACGACAACCGAAAGGAAAATTACCCCATTCCTGAAGGAATGAACTGCTTCAGATATTGCCCGCTGTATGGCAGCAAGAAGAGCCTTCAAACGATGTCGTTTCTTCTTGAAAGGCTTCACTTCTCTTCAAATGGGTATTACAGGAGACAATTCTTCCAAGATGAGGATTCTCATATCTTCATACGCCCAAGCAAAGGCACCCTAACAAAAGTCAGAATATGGCGCAAAGAGGGAAGCAAATACCACTAAGGCATCAGTTTTGCTATTGTCCATCTTCGGGATGTCTCTAATGTCGAATGCTTCAAACCAGTCAATCGTGTTCCAAACTCGATTTCTATAATTCCGTAGGTGATCCTTTCTAACCTAGAAATATCCTTTGATTGGCTCATCGATCAGCTCTACATCCCCTTTAACGCATAGCAGTTCAATTCCCATGTCTTCGACATTTTTGAGGCCTAACAAAAGCGCCTCTTTCTCAACTTCAGTGAATTTTTATTGAGGCAATATTCAAATGGGTGTAACTGTCCTTTAGGGGAGATGATTATTTCCCCTGCTCCTGAACCTACAGTTGAACAACCCCCATCGAACTGCATTGTCCATAAACTTGTATCCTCTACCAATCTCTTTTCAGGACAAGCAATGTCCCGATCTTCAATTTCTACCTCTAACAGCATCACATAATTACCAAGACCTGTTTATTGATATAGAATTTGGGTTGGAGGATCTGGGGATTTCACCACTGTGAATAGGGATTTGGGCTCGGGTTCTATCTTGATTTTGTCCTCCTTTACAGGAATGGTTGCGAATGACCAATCTAACTGTATCTGATGACCAAGATCTTTGCAGAAGCTTCGGCTCAACAACATCTCGTAGCTGGTTGGAATGTTAACCACTAGGATGGTCATCATTATCTTTTTATTTGTACAAGCCACCAACCTTTCTTGAGCATCTTTCAGTTGTTTGACCAGCGACACCGACCTAGACTCAAGTGAATAATACTTGTCCTGTGTCTTAGTGCACGAAATTCCTAATGCATTCATCACTTGTAGACGCATGACGTTGTTTGAGGCTCCCGAATCTATGATGCAATTGCTCAATTTGAATCCTCCTATATATAAAGATATATAGAAGGGTTTGGGTTTTTCTTTCACTAGAATAGATGACTCGAGCAATGTAGGGTGAATTGAAGCTTCTTTCTTTACATATTGTATTATTCTATCTAGCTACTCAGGGTGATCATGAAGGTACTCCAATTGTGAAATCTTAACCTTGGTCTTCATCATGGAGTTTACAATGTCAAAATTTGCTAAAAATGGGTCCTAAGCAACCGCTTCCTTAACTTGTTCTTTAGCTCTCTGCTTTTCTTCTTCCTTTTGTACTTTCAAGTGCTAAGCATGTGAAAACATAGGCATTGAATGTCTTCCATGATTTACTGCAAGAGAGTAGTGTCAGAGGTCTTCCTTTTCTTCAATAATGGCTTCAATTTCAAAGTATCCCGTAGCAAAGTCGCCATCGAAGTTGTCTGTTTGTGGTAAGATAACATTTGAACCTAGTGTTGGGACAAAATTGGAATTGGGTGCAGCATCAATGTATCCCATGATCTGATTCATTCTTAAATTCTCAGGACATGTAGAACCGGTATGTGCATCGGTCTCATGGAAAGAACAAAATACTGCATTTTGTGCAACTTCAACCGTTGGTCTTGGTGGAGGTGTTGGCAACCACGGCCTGTAATTATTGAAAGGCTGAAAATTATTTCTCTTTGCCTGGTACAGTTGCTGAGGTTGGAATTGTAGTGGTGGTAGTGCAAGCATCTCATTGGCTACCTTTTGTAGCAATGAATCTGCAAAAAATTGAACCAAAGACCTGATAGAATCCTTCTTTATCTTGCCAGAAGTAATCATATTATCCTCCAACTCGATTGCATGTTCTTGTGCATCCATCAATTTTGTCTCTTTTTTTGTCTTCAAGAAGAAGGCTATCTCTGATAGAAGAGCATTTATGAAACAACTCATCAGAATCTCCGGTGATGGATTAAGTGTAGAAGAAAGTCGCATAACAAGATGATTAAATCTTGCTACAAACTCCCTCATGGGCTCGTTGTGCTCCATCTTTGAATTTGCAAGTTGGGCAAACAATAGATGACTATCTTCAGCAAGCTTGAATCTCGCCAAAAATTTCTCGCTCATAGTTGCCCAACTCTAGGTGATTGAACCAGTCCGCAACATTTCCAACAAGAGTCTCCACAAGGGGACGCACTGCAATGTCTTCATGTGCCACGTGCAAGATGGTGCAAGCCTTAGTGAACGCAGAAATATGTTCGTCCGAGTGTTGACTCCCATCACCGTGAAACCGAGGAAAGTGCTTCCTTGACCCTTTTTGTAACTCATGATTTTCTCGCAAAGCCAAAGGTCCAATGTTCTTACCACAAGGTAATGGGGGTGGACGTCTCTAATTATTGCTAGCATTATTGTTGTATTCACTCATTGCTTCTAGCTGGATCACGCAATATCATGCCAGATGGTCATTACCATGACATAAAGCGTAAGCTTTCTTGAAGTTTTATGCCTTGTGCCCCACGGTGGGCACCAAAAAACTGTTGGCATTTTAATTCGCACCTCTGGAATGAAGATTGGAAACGGACAGCTATGCACAAATAAACTGCTCTTCAAATTAGGAGGGGAAGCTCACTCTTTGTTGATGATGCTTAAAGAAAGTAAACTAAACTATTGCCAGTCTTTTTGTTCTCAACTAAGAGCACAAGGTTATAAAACTCTTTGTGTCGTAGCTGAGGTTTTTCCATTTAGAACTTCAACTACAACTAGGCCTACTCTAATGACGCTTCTAGCTACTCAAGTAAACTCAAAGCTTAAGAGTTAGAAGTAAATGAGGAATGATTTAACACAAAAACTTAAATAAACTCACTTCCAATGCACACCTGAAGACTCATTGTACTTTTAGATGCAAGCTGAAATAAAGATTATATAAGAACACATAAAACAAAGCCTGAGATAGTAGATCAGAGCAAAGCATGCATAAGATTTCCTTTCTCAAATTTCTAACAACGATTACACTTCTGGGATAGTAGATTTGTAGCAATAACAAGCTTACAGTTTAGCGATCAAACTAGAATACACTTGACACAAATTACACATTAACTGAACAATAGCTTGCAGCAAAACAAGCATGCAAACTTGCTTTTACACTAAGTGAACAAACACTGAATAACAAAGTTGAAGGCAAAAGTAGGCTCAGCAATTTGTTATCACAATAACGGTTAAAAAGAAATGGACAAGGCTGCCCTTATTTACTAAGTAGCCAAATTGTTGGCCTTCCTCCAATGATTCTAGAAACGAAACGTATCGGTATGGAATCGGAATCGATTCGCTTGTAGGTACGAACAAGAATCATTTTTTCTGTTGCTGAAACGTTTCAAGGATCAAGCGAATGATTCCGGCCGTTTCAAGGCCTGTTGTGGCGGTTCCAAGATGATTCTTGGAGATTCGGGCGAGGTTTGACTTGGAAAAAGCAAAATAAAACCTAAAAATAAAATCCCGCCCGTGTCATTTCACCCATATTCTAACTGGCGTGAGTGTGAAGGGCACGAAAGGTAGAGAAGACACGACCACAAAAGACTACGCGACCACACAGGAAGACGTAAACCTCTGCATAGGTGCGTGAATAAGGCCCGTAAGGGCATGTATTTTATTATTTAATAAATATTTTATTTTATTGATTAAAAATAAAAACTTTCAATATTATATTTATCATTTATAATAGAAATTATATATTAAATATTTATTATTTCATTATTTCATTATTTAATGTTTTAATATATACTATATTATTTTATTTTTATAATTTTATTGTTTAATAATAAATATACATATTATATTGAATAGATTAAGACTATCGATGATATTGTAAGGAAGTATCAGAAATATAATTATGTAATTATATTATTTTAAATTTATATATTATTAGTATATTATATATTTTATTATTATGAAATATGCATATTAAATTATTATATTATAAATTTTCAATTTGTATATTATTATATATTATACTATTAGTCTATTATATAATTATTATATATTATATTATTATTAAATATGTATATATTTATTATTTTTATATGTTTTTTTGTATGGGCGTACCGTACCCGTACCTGTACCCAACCCCCAATTTTTTTTGGCATACCAACGTACCATACCCACGTACTCAATTCTGATTCCGATTCCGTAGAGAACCCTAAAATCCCCTTGCTTTTACAACAAGACTTTCCAACATGCAAGCTTTATTTCTAAAACTAAAACAAAACAACTAACCACCTGCTAAAATCAGTTAAGTTGATTTAAAAGCAAGGAAAGGTCCAACTATTACAATTTGATTTTTCCACTTTCATAAAAAATAGATAAGCATGAGACAAGAATAGAAAGAAAACTCAGAAAAGGCATTGATTTAACAGTTGTTTTGATTCTATCTTTGAAAATCTTCGCTATCCCAAAAAAATGACTCACTCTCTACCAAAAAAGCTAATTTTTGCCTCCTTGAACACTGATTCCTATTGGAGAATATTGCTTTTGAAAACTTGAATTTTGACTGTGAACATGCCTATGTTCGGAAAAGTTTTGCATGAACTGCTGAAAAACAAGTTGTTGATTTTTCTCCAAAAAGCGGATTCTCGAAAAAAAAGTTGAGACCTAGGTTTTATAGACAAGCACGTCTTGAAGGGACCCAATTCGTCAGATTTTGAAAAAGCTGAGGGTTTCCCAAAAAAGCAGATTTTTGTAAAAATAAAATTTCCCAATCTTCAAGAGTAAAAAGCTTTAAAACTTTGAAGTCAATCCGGAAACAAGAACGTTGAATGTGGACACTTTTTCGAACGATGAATGATAGAAACTGAAAAATGGCCAAGGCATGAACACTTGGGAGTGTTGACTAGATAGGGGCGCCTAGGCTCCCCAGTGTTGGCCATTTTTCACATTTTCCAATCTTTGCTTGTTTCTGCTCCTAGTGAGACCTGCCTCCGACTTCGACGAGTTGGGAATCTAACATTGCCAATTGATAAAATTTGCCTGACCATGGCAAGTTAATATTTGACCACTACTAAAGTGATCCCCAACTTCAAACTAGCATCCGACATCATTTGATCATGATTGCATGCACTAAAACTGTTGCCAGAGGTCAAAACTGAAGAAAGCATGTTGGGGCTTGAAAAATTTCCAAGTGTTGAAACCTTTGGCGCCCCTAGCTAGCTGGGGCGCCCAAGCATCCCAAACTTAGCCATTTTTATGAGATTTTCATTATTTTTCTTTCTCCATTTCGCACAAAGCTAGCTACCCCTGTTTGATCTTCGTTTTCGGGCAATCGGTGAATAATAGGATCTGGAAGTCAGTCATCCTGGCAAGCCTGATCATATCTGAGCTGAATGGTACCATCTTCCAACCTTCATCACTGCATCTAACGATCTTCTGAAAGCCGAAACAAGGCCGATGAAGTTTTCAACGTTTTTTGAAAAACGTGGAAAAAATTCTAAGGCATGGAAAGTTGGGTGCCCCTCTTGGCCAAGGGCGTCTGGACTCTCCAGACATAGCCAAAAATTTGATATTTTCAACTTTCTTTTGACCTTCATTTTGCGTGTGTTCCTGCCTTCGTTCGATCTACAATATTTGGCGCTTAATGAATCTTTTGGTCTAGCTGAGATATTCATTGGAAAGCCTAAAGAATTCTGAAAAAGGATGACCAATTTTGCAAACCCTAGAAACTGTTTTGACCTCCCAAAACCCTATGCGTCCCTAGCTGATTGGGGCGGCCATGTGTGCCAGAGTTTGAAACATTTTGATGCTTTTCATGATTCACTTTGTTCTTTTGATGCAACACCTCTATTTGATCCAAAATCTTGGCCATTTGACAGATCCAGTGAACTTGTTGATGGATTCGTTGCAAAGCCTGATCAAATCTAAGAGAAATCTCTTGGAGGTTAAAATCCCTAAATTCTGCTTTTGATGATCTTAAATGCTAGGCGTCCATGGCTAACTGGGGTGCCCATTTTCTCCAGAGTTAGTTTTTATTTTGAGCTTTTCAACTTTTTACTTTGCTCTTCATCTCCGCTCCACGTTCGCTAGTTGCTTTCACCATTGATCATGCATGAATGTCAAGAACTGAAAATATTCTAAGGCAAAGAATCTTAGGTGCCCTCCTAGAATTAAGGCGCCTTGACTCTCCAGACTTAGTTTTATTTTCACAATTTTCAAGATTTTCAGATTCCCCTCCTTTGTTCTTCGTTTCTCGAGCATCTTTCGTCATTGATCGATCTGTGCAGCGTTTGAGACCTTGAATCTAACACCTGGTTGTTGGCCATCGCCCATTGATGACCTTGGAGCTCCTGTTTTTGCTTTTGAAAAAGCAGAATAGACCCATTAGAGAAAAAAATGATCTTTCAACGATTTTGACTGGACTAGCCTGATCAGGAAGTATTTTCAGCCAATCAAAATCAGTTTGAGCCCTGGAAACAAAAATTCTATTTTTAGAAAATTTTCCCAATATCCGTTCGAGAAGAAACCTAGAAAACCTTGTCAAAATTCTATTTGTAGAAACTTTCCTTAAAAGTAGGGCTGAAAAACTGAGATCTGGGTTTTGTTGACAATTTCGTTTTGTAGAGACCCAAATCATCAAATTTTGAAAACTCTGAGTTTTTAACCAACATGCGTGACATGCAAATTTCTATTTTTTGACTTTTTTCGACAATTTCTACAAGACTTTTACCACTCTTTTCAAAATGCGTTAATGAAGCAATTTTTTTAATTTTGGGCATTACATGATGCTTTCATAAGCATTTTCAAGCTCTTGGTGTGTTCTCCAAACTTCTTGGAGAGCACGCTTATTTTTAGTAAGTCATCTAATTTGCTCCGATCATCGTCTTACATCTTTGGTATCATCCTAGTGTGATCATTAAGCTTCAATGGTTTCTGCAACTTGGGTGAGTTATTGAATAATTAATTATTTCACTTAAGTTGTCTAATGTTGAGAAATAATAAAAGGACAACTTAGTGTAATAGCTCGTTGGAAAGGTAATAAATTTTTTTAAAATTTGGACGCCTAGTTGAGGGGGCCTTTGCACATGAAATGCTATTTTTATTTCAAAAAGGTCATTTTTGAGTGAAGGAATTATTATAATTTCAAAATTGCAAATTCCATTCAAATGGCTATAAAATGAGGTTTGGATTCTCATCTGTGATATGTTGAAGTTTACACATAATGTTATGCTGCTAGATTGAAATTGCAAGTTCCTCCAAAGATCTTTTGAGGACAAAAACCCTCATTTGATTGCTAGTTTCAGAATTGAAAGACAATCTCAGATTAAGTTTGAGCTACTTAGGAATCACCATTGTATAGATTGTGTTTTTCAGTTTGGGGTTTCATGTTGAAGGTTTGTGATGTTTACTAGCTACGGAGACTTTTGGGGTTTGAAAGGTAATCATCTTGTAAAGTTTTTTGAAGGAGTTGAAGGCGATTTTGAAGGCTCTAGTTGTACCCTTTCTCTCCAAGCCTGACCATACCATTAATAGGTATAAATGTTTGACAAAATTGTTATTATCTATTATTTCAACACCTATCTTGTGTTTGTAGGTCATAGAGGACATTTTGAGCATATTATTTAGTGTGGGAAGCCATACCCAAGTTCTGGCTGGCTATATAGGATGCCCGAAGGAGCTGGTGTGGGTTTTCCAGGATGGAATGCCTAGTTATTTGGGACCTATTTATTCCTTTTGGTGGCACCTTGGCATTTTCTCTTTTTCAGAACATTTTACAGTGGACAATCAAAGTTATGAGATTTCTTGACTAATGATTATTGGCTGCCCTTGTTCCAACGCCATTCCCAGTGTTGTTCAAAACTGAAAATTATCCCAGGTTGTTTAAATCTTGTTCTCAACAAGTTATTTAAATGTTTAGAGCTGTTTGAAATGAAATAACAAAACAAAACCCACATCTCAGAATTTTTCGTAAAAATTACCCCCAGCAAGGCTATTTTTAGCAGTTCCAAAAAAAGTTGTCCGAATAGAATCGTGTGCACAGTCAATCTTCAAGGTTTTCAGAATGCAGTTCTCCCAAGACGAATACAAGACCTAAATGGTCTTACTCCATGATTTTCTAAAAATGGTTGACACCAATCTACATCGGGGATACCTAGAGGACAATTTGGATAGATTGACAAGCATAGACACACATGTCCACATGTTCCATAATGGTTTCACCTTGTATATCTGATTGTCTTCCAAGGCTAGATTAGAGGACTGTTACCATTGGAATTTTGCGTGTGCAGCGAGTTCGTGGGCATTTCTCATGGTTGGAGTGTTGGCAGTCAAACTTCGTGGTTTCATCATACAACACTCTTCCATTGAGAAAGATCAAGGAAAACGTCAATAACGTAAAGTTGCAAAAGAATGCAGAAGGTAGTCATTTCGAATACAGAGCCGCCACCAGTTAATACTACACTACCTTCCACATCAAAATGGAAACACAAACAAAAAGACAAGGAGTAACCCTCCTAAGGGAAGCACAATGAAGGAGATACATACATCTAGTTGCTGACAACTGAGGCATATGATGATCTCCGTATGAATAAGTCAACGAATGGTTAGAAGAATTGTTGACCAAAGGTGATGTGGTGTGAAACACCCAGTTGGGATGTCCTACCCTCCAAACTAGCATTAATGACAAACATGAGTTAACTTGATGCCTCTTTCCAAGTTAACTCGCTATCTCACTGACCATGCATGTCAGATCTCACTAATTATGGATGTCTATTTTAGATCTCCACTAATTGTGGATCTCAATTTTGGAGGCACTTTGTACACTGGAGTTGACTTTTAGTTTAGTTTTAGTTAACTGAAGTAGACTTTCCAGTTAGCTGCTAGGTCACCTACATTTAAACATAGGAATAAATCTTGCAGATTGGCAAGAACTATTTGTTAACTCAAGGAGATTTTAGTGTTGCCTACTCCTTTGAGTCTCTATAAATAATAGCCTTTTCTCTTTATTTTGTAACTTTTATTTACTACGCAAAATTGTTGCGCCATTGTTGCCAACAAGTTTGAAAGTGCATATCTGTTTACTCTTGGATGAGAGTTAATTGGTTTGATAAGAAATTGTGTATGATTTCATACCTTTGCATGTCCCAATTCTTTGTAATTTGTTGAGAAAGCTTGAAGAAGGAAATCAAAAGGCACATGCAGTTTGATCTAAAGATTTGAGTTCTTCCAAACGTCTTGCTTCTTATACCTTATTGTTTCAATCTCCTCCTTGGATAGGGGTTCCTCCTCCTTGGATATTTTGATGTTAATAGTTATCGTTTGATGTTGTGTAATGAGTTGTCTTTCAGCCTACACTTTGGACAGGTGTTGTCACCTCCTCGGGAATCTTGTTAGCCAAATCATCGTACTTTGTTGTTTCTAGTGAGTTGTTTCCCAGCCTATACCTCGGACAAGGGTTCTTCCTCCTTGGCAAGTCTTAGATCCAACTTACTGTAAAGAGTGTTTGCTTGCATAATACCTTATCCCAGTGTAGATCTGAGAGTTCAGAGCTTCGGGCATATTCTGAAGAGACCGTGGATTCAAGTAATCCAACCAACCCATTCCAGCTCCTATGCCCTCATGCTCTATTTATCTTGAGGAGATAGGATAGATTAAAAGCTAGTTTAGTTGTAGTTAAAATCTGCAGAAACCAGAGAAAACCTTAGCTGCAACACATTGTGTTTATGCAGCTTTGTGTCATGCTGCTGAGTAAAAAATATAGGAACCTTGGTTTACTCTACTTTTTACACAAAACATCAACAAAGAGGGATCTTCCTCTCTATAATTCGAAGAGTAGTTACTCAAACAATTGCAATAGCTATCTGTTTCCAATAAGCATTCCAGAGGTGCTAATTGAAATGCCAACAGTTAGGAATCACCATTGTACAAATTGTGTTTCCAGTTTGGGGTTTCATGTTGAAGGTTTGTGATGTTTTCTAGCTGCAAAGATTTTTTGGGATTTGAACGCTAATCATCTTGCAGAGTTTTGTGAAGGAGTTGAAGGCGATTTTGAAGGGTTTCCTATTTGTTGGTTGTACCCTTCCTCTCTAGGCCTGGCCATACCATTAATAGGTATAAGGGTTTGACAACATTGTTATTATCTTTTGTTTCAGCACCTATCTTGTGTTTGCAGGGCATACAGGGCATTCTGAGCAGATTATTTAGTGTGGGAAGCCATACCCAAGTTCTAGCTAGTTGTACGGGATGCCTTAAGGAGCTGGCGTGGGTTTTCTAGGCTGGAACGCCTAGTTATTTGGGGCCTATTTATTCCTTCTGGTGCCCCCTTGGCATTTTGTCTCTTTTTCAGACCTTTCTACAGTGAACAATCAGAGTTATGAGGTTTTCTTGACTAATGATTGTTGGCTGCCACTGTTCTAGCACCATTTTCAGTGCTGTTCAAGACTGAAAATTATCCCAAGCTGTTTAAAACTTGTTCTTAGCGAGTTATTTAAATGTTTAGAGCTGTTTGAAATGAAATAACAAAATTACCACTGTTTGAGAATGATTGAGGCGAGTTTGGCAAGCTTATTGGACAAAGATTGGCTGTCCCAAGATTGTAGCAGTGCTCAGTTAGTAAAATCAGACATGCAACCTGTCATTTTCCTTGCTATTTAGAGGCTGATTGGCAAAGCTTGGTGTGTAGGAAGTTAATGGGAATTTCTAGGAGGACTTTTATGAGTTTGGAAGGTGTCTTTGAAAGGTTTCTACTATTATTGACCTACACACAGGTATTTTAAGACCTGCAAAACCTTATTAGTCATTTTCAGACCTGAAGCATCTCATACATCGGCTTATGTAATGATTTCCAGTCTTGATATGAACTTCAAGCTCTGTCTTTAAGGTACAATTTTTTATAGTTGATTTAAGCATTGTATGTATGACCTTAAGCTCATTTTGAGTAGTTCCATCAATTCTATGTTGTATCTAGAGTGTTATGTGGCTACTTAAATAGGTTGCTTAGGTTTTCAATGCAACCATGTTGTTGAAGCCATAGTTAGAATACTCGCCATTTGCAAGTACTCAACAAGCCCAAAAAACCCATTTTAAAAAAAACTCGGCAACTTAAAAAATTGCTTAAACTTCACTAGGAACGCATTTTTTTTGCAAAATTCAAAGATAAGATGCATCCAATGAGTCAATAAATGAGTACATATAAGAAACAAGCTGCATTTGATTGATTTGAAAGAAAATTGGATACAAAATGGCATCCTCATGTGGAATGCTCAATGCGCTCATATGATAATAGTTTGAAACAAACTGAAAATAGCAAATTGTTTTTGTAAAACTGAAAGTAAATACTACATAAACATTAATATATTTCAGTTTTTACAAAATCACATCTTCCTCTTCCCATGTCTACATCTCAGTAAGGGACCGAAAGAGGGTCTAATCGTAGGACTCTACTCCTGCTGTGCCTATGCCTGTGGCTCCTCAACCTCCATCCTGGATGTAGATCCTCCTACAGCTGTTAGTGGTGGCACTGAAATGACTCCTCAGGGTCATCCTCAAGGTCATCCAATGAGAATGCAAATCCACCCTCCTCCATTGCCTGTCGCTCTAAATCATAAATGTCATCCTTGGAAAACAATGGGGGCTGCTCCCCTCGCCCTGTCCAATCATAGTATGGATCTATCACATCCAAATCAATTGGATCATTTGATATTTCCTGGACCTTTCTTGTGTGCAATCGAAGATTATATTGCACATAGACAAGGTCATTGAGGTGTTTTTGAGCAAGTTTGTTCCTCTTTTGTGTGTGGATGGCCTCAAACAAGCTCCAATTGTGCTCACAATTGGACGAACTACAAGGTTGGCACAAGACACGTTGGGAAAATTTTTGAAGATTTCGGGTTTTTCCACTCCAATTTAACCACCAAACATCTACAAAAAAAAGAAGAGTTAGAAACTTGTAACTTGTAACTTGTAATTATCAATTTTTGTAACTTGTAACTTGTAAATTTCAAATTTTATGCCTAGTGGCTAATTAATTGTTGCTCTCTTTGCCAGGTTTGAAGAGAAGAGTGCACCCCCTTTTTCCCTATAACTTTGCAATTCATTAACAATGCGGTCTGCCTCCTCAAGTATGCATGTCATCTGCTGAATGCAAGTAGTGAGGCCCTCCATAACCTCTCCGATAGGATCTGCATAGGTGCTTGAATGGAAGAAACGGGGGTTGAAAAAGTACCATGTTGCATGGATGGGTTGGTGGAGTTGATTGTTCCACCTCCTATCAATAATATCCCAAATGGGATCAAATTTGCAGCTGTCCCCTTAATAATAATTTTTAATAGCCTCCTTGGCCCTATCCATGGCCTCATAAAGATACCCCATTGGTGTTTGATCCCCATCCACCAAGTAGAGCACTCTAACCAAGGGCTCCTACACCTACAATATAAATTTAAAAATGCAAAAAAGATGAGAGTTATAATTTACAATGGAAGACATTAAGAAAAAATACTCAATTTGAACTTAGATTCAAACTCAAAGTTTTGAAGTTACCTTCACAATCTCCATTGCTCTTTGTGCAAAGAGGGGGTCAAAGACAATGTTTGAAACTCTATCTCCTTTTGGCTTCTTTGAATAAGTTGAGTCTACCCATGCTTGACTCACAAACATTTGTTTCAAAGCTATCAATGCACCAAGAATGCTTTGCAATGTTAAGAAAACTGTTGCAAACCTTGTCACACCGGGTCTCACCAATTCTCTCCCTTTGGTGTGCTCCCTCATCAAGTGAAGAACCCAAGGGTGATTGTAGATAAATTTAGTGACCCTCCTTCCATCCTCTACAATCGGTGTGACCCAATCTAATTTGCCTATGTCCTCCAAAATAAGGTCAAGGACATGGGGCAGCACATGGTGTCCACAAAATTGTGTGGTGTCTATCTTGGAAGATTCTTCCTGTTGCCACATATGCCGTTGCATTGTAAGTTATGATTTGCACCACATTTTCAAGCCCAGCCTCCATGTACACTTGCTCCAACATTTTAGCCAAATTTTTTGCATTTTTTACTATGTTAGAGGCATCCACGGATTTCAAGAACACCACCTCATCTTTGCAAGAAACCAAAAAATTAATGATGGTACGGTTTTTTCCATCCGTCCATCCATTAGAAAGAATACTGCAGCCATATTTTTTCCATTCTTCTATTGCTGCCCTTGCCCTTTCAGTTGCATTATTAAGCAGCCTACAAGTACAAAGTGAAATTAAGTACACAATTTTAATTTGTAAACAAAAAAATAGCTTAAATTAATCATAAATTAAACTTAAAAAACATAAATTAAATAACATAAACTAACCTCCCACTCAAGTCTTTGCGCGAAGGCGCCTTGTAGCTTTTCCCTGCAACTCTCAATGCAGTCACCAAATTGTACCAGTAAGGTGAGCTTGCCACATTGAAAGGGATGTTGTTGAAGTAACAAAAATCGGCACAAGCAACATCTACCTATTCATGCACCTCCTTATTCTGCCCAGTTGCCTCTAAAGAAGGTTGTGCACCAAGTGTGTTTCTAGGCACAAAAAAATCACCAATGCGTGAACCCATAAGTGCTGATCTCGGTACTCTACTAGAGGTAGATGAAGGGATGGAGGTGGTGGTGGGTTGCAACGATTGCGTTCACACACGTGGACCATGAAGAGAGCCCACAATGTCGGTTACTACACCATCATCATCTGACAAACTCAAGGTTGACTGGAGCACCTTGAGAAGAAGCTATGGCAACTTGCATTGCCGCTTTTGCCTTCGCTCTTTGCACCTTTTTACCTTCTACAGCGGAAAGTATTGCATTCATTTGTCTTTTTATTTCCTCATTGGTGTTTATGCAAGCCTTAGCATCACGTTCAGGGATGCCTGCAAGGTGGTATTTGAGGCGATTGATGCCTCCACGTTCTACATTTTTACATCTAATGCAATACACTAATCCAGGTTTTGGTCCTTCATATGCATATTTCCAAGTAGGATCTCTAGCTCCTGTTGGACGAGTGCCTACATATTTCCCACTCCCAAGAACAGATGGGGTTGAGACAAGGGTAGAAGCAAATTCAAAAGCCATTATCAATTAACCTACACACACAAAGTAAGGACACAACTTGTTAGTTTTTTGATAGAAAATTTAAAAACAAGCTAAATTAAATAAAATCAAAATAGATTACATTAAATTAGTAAAATCTAAACTAATCTAAGATTCTAAACATTTTCATAAAAAAAATGGATTCAAAAAAGAAAATGATAAACTAGGATTTCAAAAAAATGTGAAAAAATGTACAAATCAGAAAATTACTTTAAATTAGTAACAAATTAAGCTAATATATGATTTTAAACATGTTTTCAACAAACAAGAAGAATCAAAATAAAAAAAATAACGGTTTGAAGAAAATTTCAAAAAAATGAAAAAATCAACAAAATATGTAAAAAAATCAGAAAAAAATGTCACATTCTTATTTTGATGAATCTAAATCTTCTTTTCAACAATATAAATGTATTTAAATCTATTTTACAATTCATTCATGATGTTTTTTAAACATACAATCAACAAAAAAGGAGAAAAAAAAAATAGAACAAGAAAAATTAGAAAACTTACCTGGAAATCCAATTGGCCTTCGAAATATGATGAGAATCTCCTTCAAATTTCGTCTCCTTGATGCAAAATCACTAAAAAATGGTGCAAAATGCTTTGGAGTGGGTTTTCGCTCTACCAAGAGTGAAAACAAATAAAAAAATGAGATGAAAATGACCTTTTTGTCGGCCGTAGGCTTCATACCCAAATCACGAAACTGTTTTCTAAAAACTCGCCATTTTTTTGACAAAAACTCACCAAAAACCCGGCGAGTTTTTATCAAAAAAACGATGAGTAAATATGGCAAGTACTTTCCGTTTAAACTCGTTTCAAAACAAACTCGCGAGTTTTTCGCAAGTAGTCCAACTATGGTTGAAGCTACTATAGAGTTTTGGGTTATTCAGATGGCTAGAGAACTCAAGGTCTAGCACTTGATTGTGTTGGTGTTTCAATTTGCACCACTGGAATGCAGATTAGAAACGGACAACTATGCATAGATTAACTACTCTTCAAATTAGGAGGGGAAGCTCCCCTCTTTGCTAATGTTGCTTAAAGAAAGTAAACTAAACTAATTTGCCAATATTTTTGTTCAGCTAAGAGCACAAGGTTTTAAAACTCAAGCGTCATAGCTGAGATTTTCTCTTTATGAAGTTCAGCTATGACTAAGCCTAATCTAATGCGTTTCTAACTACTAAAGTAAACTCAGAGCTTGAGAGGTAGAAATGAACAAGGAGTGATTCTTTGACATAAATACTTAAACAAAATTTCCTCTAATGCACATCTACTATACTTTCAATGTAAGCTGAAATAAAGGTTATGTAAGTAGAACACATAAAACGAAAATCTGAGATAGTAGATCAAAGCAGCAAAGCAGGCATAAGATTTTATTTTCTCAAATTTCAAGTAACAAAAGATCACACTTCGGGATAGCACGATCGTAGCAATAACAGGCTTACATTTTAGCCATCAAACCAGAATACATCGACACAAGACACATACACTGAACAATTACTTGCAGCTAAAAGAGGCTTGCAAAGTTACTCTAACACTAAGTGAACTAACACTGAATAACACCTTGTAGGCAACAAGTAGGCTCAACAGTTTGTTATTACAAGCACAATTAAAGAAAAATGGGCAAAATTGCCCTTATTTATATACAAGTAGAGTAGGGAGCCCTAAAATCTCCTTGCTTTTACAAATAAGGCTTGCCAACATGCAAGCTTTAGTTATAAAAATAAAACAAGATAAGCATATAACAACCTATGAAAGCATAAAACAGGGAAAATGCCAACTATTACAACTTGATTATTTTTCTTTCACAAAGAATGGATAAAAATGAGACAAGAATAGAAAGAAAACTCAGAGAAAGCTTCAAGTTCACTGCTGCTTTAAATCTCAATCACATCTGCCAAAAAGCTGGAAACTATATTTCTATTAGGGGCATCAATACTATCTATAGCAAAATTTCGCTTTTCCAGGATTTCCTCGCCTTCTGCAATTGAACTTTAGAAAATCTTTGACATCTTTAGCTGCCTTATCAAATCTTGCTACTTTCAGCGGCTCTGCAACTGGAGTGATGACTTTTTATGAATAAATCTTCTTGCTTCATCATATCTTTTGTAGTTTTTATGCTTCTAACACTTCTCCTGATTTTTTGAGGGAAGAGTATTCTACAACTCTTTTCCAATACTTGTCCTTTTGCTCATACCACACTTTTCCACGTTGTCCAGCCTGAGGCTGCAAACAGTCCGCCCATCTGCTGCTTGGTTTTGAATTCTATAGGAGAATATTGCATGCTGAAAAACTCGAAGATTGACTGTAAACTCGACTATGCTCAAACAAGTTTTGCACAAAAGCTAAAAATAGCTTGCTGATTTTTCTTCTTCAAACAGGCAAATTTTTCAAAATTATTTTGATATATGGGTTTTGTGTAGAATCTCATTACAAAGAGACCCAGATTGTCCAATTTTGAAAATTCTTGATGGTTGGTTGAAAAAGGAGAAACCCTAACATTTTAGGATTTTCTTTTGCAAAAAGTTGAGTCGGGTTTTGTGCAGAATCACGTTTTACATGAACCCAGATTAGTTTTTGAAAATACAGAAGATTTCTTGGACATGTGAGGAAAAAGCAGTTTCTTGAAAGTTGAAAAATTCTTCAAGGTTGTAGAGAATTGAAAACCAAGCTGAACCAGATTGTTGAAATTGGAAAATATTGACCTAAAAATTGATGCCCTGGAAAAATAAAGCATAAAAAAGGAAGCCTCTCTGTGAGCTGATCTAGAAAATATGAAGAACTCTGAAAACGCACCATGTTTTGACCTCTAAATCTTGAAATGAATAAAATTCTTTATTTCCTCCTCTGGATGCTAACTTGCAGAAAGTGAATAATGAATGCAAAGGCTTTCTTAAATAGGTTTTGAGGAAGAAAACGCTTCTATTTTCCAACTTTAAAACTTTTGAAGCCAATCTTGACTAGGTTCATCGAATGTGGATGTTTTTGAATGATGCATGATGAAAACTGGAAAATTCTCTAAGGCATGAAAACTTGGATGCCCTTCTTGGGAGACTTAGCCATTTTCTTGGAATTTCCAACTTTTTGCTTCATTTCTGACAAAAGTTTGATCTTAATTTCCAAACGTCAGATTGATCCTGTGAACTGGCTGATGATCTCGTTGCGGAGCCTGATCGAATCTGACGAGATTGTCCTGGAGGCAACTTTGGATAAAAACATCATTTGGTCCTTCAAAATGTTGGGCGCCCTTGGCTACCTGGGGCTCCCATGGCTCACATTGTTAACCATTTTTGTATTGTTCTTCATTTTTCTGACTTCTAATCTTTTGATGAATTCTTAATTCTGGGAGCTAGAATGACCTGATGAACTAGCTGTCAGATGCGTTGGATATCCTGATTGATTTTGAGGGGGGTCTCTTGGAAGTGATTTGCCGGGAAAAACAACTTTAAGCCCTTAAAAGCTTGGGCACCCCTGGCTAGTTGGGGTGCCCATACTTGCCAGAGTCAATTTTTTTCTAAGTTTCTTTCTTTTGACTTTTCTCCACCTGTTTGATCTGCAATATCTGATGACTAGTAAGTCTGATGAGCTCACCATTGATTCCATTGGAGAGCTTGCAGGAATCTGAAGAAAAGTTATGAAGACTGTGAACCCTGATTTCAAATTTTAGGCACTCAAATCCTTGGGCGCCCCTAGCTACCTGGGGCGCCCAAACTCTCCAGACTATCATTTTTTAGGCATTTTCATCCTTCGAACTTGAAACTTCATGTTATGCCCTTCGTTTGATCTAAAACTACAAGTAGTTGATGAGTTTGATGATCTGGCTAAGATATTCACTATGAAGCTTGCATAATTCTGAAGACAAAGCATATTTGCAAACCCTAACCTTTGTATTAGGTTTTCCAAAACCTTGGGCGCCCCTGGCTACCTAGGGCGCCCAAAGTTTCTAGACTTGAGAATATTTTCTGATAATTTCATGATTTGCATTTTGCTACCTTGTCAAGATTTCTCCATTCAATCTCAAACTCCGACTGACTGATAGATCTAATGATCGTGTCGATGGATTCACTGCAAAGCCTATTGAATTCAAAGCAACATTGTCTGGGAGCATAAACCCTAATTCTATCATCTGAGGCTTTGAAAGACTGGGCGCCCCTGGCTAGCAAGGGCACCTTTACTGGCAAGAGATAGAATTTTATTTGAAACTTTCATCTTTCTCCTCGTTCCTCGTGCTCATCGTGGTTTTGACTGCAAAAAACTGAAAAATTTCTAAGGCATGAGTGTCTAGGCACCTAGACTGGGGAGGGGCACCTAGAGTTTCTAGATAGTCAAAATTTTGCAATTTTCAAGATTTTCTAGCTTTTCCATCTCATTCCTCAGTCCTCAATCATCTTTCACCATTGATTGATCTGTGTAGTGTTTGAGAGCTTGAATCTGACACCTGGCAGTTTGAGCAATCTCCATTAATGGCCTCAGAGCTCTTGTTTAGCTGAAATATCCCCCTTACAATTTTTTTTCAATTTTAGCCACAACACTTCACCCATTAGCATTAGCAAACCAAAACCAACTGAGAAATGTAACCCTACACTAAGAATGTACACCAAGATCCCAATGACGGGCGAGGTGTGAGCATATGGCACCGGGGATCGTTAGCTTGTAAAACAAAACCTGCTGGAAAGTACAATGAGAGATGGCTTAGCCAATCAAAATGAGATGAGATGCAAAGTCGACCACTTATTCAACGGGAGTGTATTACAAGATTGAACATGAAAGACGACTCATCCGATCGGCAATATGAGAGATGCAACTCGAACATTTATTCAGCAGGAGTGTAATATAAAGTACTAAAAGTAAATGGACAACAAGGCCTATCTCTTCCACTAAAAGTGGGAATACAAAAAGTAAAATGCATAAAGTAAAGAGCTGATCAGTACTACTGATTCAGTGTTACAATAAGATGAACAATCTGCAAATACAATGAGATATAGATAACCAATGATCTCTAGAATGTTAGAAAATGAACTCCAAAAAAGTACAAACTATCCAACATATCAAATATAGCAAAAAGGACTGAAATATCAGGTCTGATATAAAATTGCAGCAATCAGATAATTCATACCAGCAATCCCTAGAATCACCAAAACGCTCATAACTTCGTCAAAACACCTCTAAATGATGTGAAACTGAATGCAAATGAGAGCTAGGAGCTAGGCGACCAAGACCAAGTGAAGAAACTCTTCCAAACAGCAGTGATTAATTTATGCATGCTTCCCAATGCAGCCTCAAAAAAGGTACGACCTCCAGAAATGGTCGACCGGCAATATAAAATCCAAGACACCTCCAAAATATCTGAACACTTGCAAGGAGGGGTTCCCAAGGTAGACTAAAGCATAGGACCAATACCCAAAACCACCAAAAAATCATGCAAGGAGCAATGAGTGAAAGTTCATTACAGCCGAACTCAAACTAGCAACACCAAAATGTGAAATATCAATCAAATAACCAACTTGAAGCTCAATTTGCAACCTCTGGATGAAGAAGCAGTCTCAACCAGCTAGGTAGTATCTCACAAGTACAAAACTGATAAGCTTGGAGGTATGCTTTCCTCAAAGCAATGTGTCTGAAATCATTTCAACAACATTCCGTTAAGATAAACAATGGATGACTCCAAATGAAGGCCAAGTCTCATATTTATAACTTCTTCTCAAATTTGAATTCCTTTTCCCTCCAATTAGGGTGTCCAAGATGAAACTCGCATTCATCATCAAATTTGCATTTGAGTTTCATTAGCCTCCTCCAAATCGTCCCAATATGAGAGACAAATAAATTTATAAAAATGCAAATAAACAAGATAGGCGTCCCAAATAATAAGTGAAATATTTTAATAAAAAACACTTATCTCTCCTTCTAAGCATCCACAAGATATAAGTGAAAACAAACATTATAATCACTTAAATAAATCGACTTATCTCTCCAAAATAGGCGTACTCCATACCTTAGCAAAAATATTTCACTTAAAATATCATTTTATCAAATATCAAACTTGCCAAAATAATCACCTCAAATGCTGGAGACCAAACTGAATGAACTACCCTGCCAGATTTAGCCATAGTACCAAACTGCTGAAACACTGCCAAAAATAGCACCAAGGGTGTTGGAGACCAAACTGCTGAAACTGACCTGCCAGATATAGCCATTGAACTGAACTGTAGAAACCCTGCTAAAAATTGCACTACTAAAAATAGATTTTACTAAAATAGCATACTGCTAAAAATAGTAAGTTGTTCCAAACTCATTTTAACCACAATCCGAGCAGTCGTCATAACTTACTAAAAATAGTAAATTCGGAAAAGTCTTCCATTGCAGTTGCATGTCACACCACTACGAAGCTCTCTGAAAACTCAGAAGGAATCCAAAATCCAAACTGCAAAACTCCAACATGCAAGCCTCTGAAACTACCAAAACATCTTCCAAAAAATAGGAAACCCTAATTTCAGATGCATGTCATACCATCCTAAAGCTCTTTGAAAACCCAGAAGGAATCCAGAAACCAATCTGCAAAACTCCAACATGCAAACTCCTAAAATCACAAAAGAAACCTCCAAGCAGATGGAAACCCTAATTCTGCCTCTGACTAGCCTACGGGCATCTGGGAATAGGATAACAATCACTAGAAAATGTAGTGCTAAAAAATGGGGACATTACATTAGCTTTTGAAAAAGCAGAATAGACCCACCAGGGAAAAACTGATCTTTTAATGATTCTGACTAAACCAACCTAATGAGGAAGTATTTTCGACCAATCAAAATCAATTTGAATCCTAGAAGCCAAACTTTCTAATTTTTAGAAAATTTTGCTAGCATACGTTTGAGAAGAAACCCAAAAAAAGTCTATTTTTAGAAATTTTCCTAAAATTTAGGGTCAAAAAATTGAGATCTAGGTTTTGTAGACTAGGTCGCTCTAAGTAGACCCAAATTGTTAGATTTTTTAAAAAATGAGTTTTTGACCCTCATGCAAGACATGCAAATTCCCAATTTTGACCTTTTCGACAATTTTAACAAGACTTTTAACCATTTCTTCAAAATGCTTAAGTGTATCAAAAAAATTAATTTGGGGTACAACATTTGGCTCTGTATGGGGACCATGTCAGATACTTATGGCATAAGAGAACCAGGAATCTCTTGACTTTTAAGCTTAGTCCAGTGCCTTATCCATTGGGTATCGAAGTCAGCAACATTTCCTAATCACCTAAAACAAGACTTTCCCTAAGTCACCTATGACGGGACTTCCTAGAATCACCTAATAGATGGGACTTCCCTAAAAACACCTAAAACAAGATGCCTAATCACCTAAAACAAGACAAAACTTTCACGGAAAGGGGAAACACAACATAATGAACACATTACGTAAGGGGGAAACACATCACGAAAACAAAATAAAATTACTCAAACCTCGAAGGATGTCATTTATGCTTGAAAGGTTTTACTTCTCTTCTCATGGGTATCGCAGGAGACAAATTTGTCGGGATGAAGATTCTCATATCTTCATACGCCCAGGCAGAGTCACCCTGACAAAAGTCAAAATATGGCGTAGAGAGGGAAGTAAACACCACTGAGGCATCGACTTTGTTGTCATCCATCCTCGAGATGTCTCTGATGTCGAACTCTTCAAACCAGTCGATCGCATTCCAAACTTGGTTTCTATAATACCGTGGGTGATCCTTCCTGACCTGGAAATATCCTTTGATTGGCTCATTGATCAACTCTCCATCCCCTTTAACACATAGGAGTTCAATTCCCATGTCTTTAACGTTTTTGAGGCCTAACAAAAGCGCCTCTTTTTTAGCTTCAATGAATTCCAATTGTAGGCAACGTGCAAATTGGTGCAACTGTCCTTTAGGAAGATGATTATTTCTCCCACCCCTGAACCTCTTGTAGAACCACCCCCATCGAATTGTATTGTCCATAACTTCATATCCTCTATCAGTTTCTTTTCAGGACAAGAACTGTTTTGGTTTTTAGTTTCTATTTCTAACAGTGTCACATAATTACCAGGACCCATTTCTTAATAAAGAATTTAGGCTAGGGGGTTTGGGATTTTCATCACCATGAATCGGGATTTGGGCTCGGGTTCTATCTTGATTTTTCCATCCTTTACAAGAATGATCACGGATGACCAATCTAACTGCATTGCACCACCAAGATCTCTGCAGAAGCTCTGGCTCAACAACATCTTGTAGCTGGATGGAATGTCAACCACTAGGATATTCGTCTTTATCTTTTTCTCTAGGCAATCTACCAACCTTACTTGAGCGTCCTCCAATTGTCCAATCAACGACACCGACTTAAACTCAAATGAATCACTCGTTTTGAGTTTCTGTGCATGCGAGTCCCAATGCATTCATTATTGGTAGAGGCATGATGTAGTCCGAGGCTCCTGAATCAATAATACAATTTGTCAATTTAAATCCTCCTATATACAAAGATATATAGAAAGGTTTAGGCCTTTCTTCCACTGGAATAGATGACTCGAGCAAGGTAGGCTGAATTGAAGCTTCTTTCTTTACATGTATTATTTTGTCCAACTGGTCAAGATGATCACAAAGATACTCCAGCTGTGAAATCTTAAACTTGGTCTTCACCATGGAGTTTACAATGTCAAATTTGCTACAGATGGGTCTTGAGCAACCGCTTCTTTAACTTGTTCTTCAGCTCTCGACCTCTCTTCTTCCTTTTGTACTTTCAAGTGCAGAGCATGTGTGAACATAGGTGTCGAAGGTCTTCTATGATTTACTACAAAAGAGTAGTGATGGAGGTCTTCTTTTTCTTCAATAATGGGTTCAAAGTATATGTTGTGACCTTTTCACACATCGCCCCATTCAAATGGGGACCCCCTAAAATTCGCTCCTTTTTGGTCTTTTGGCTTTGGTTTTGAGTTGTTTTGTGTGTCTCTCTCTTTGGTCTTTTGTTCTTCCAAGGATGTCCCATCATTTGACCTGGTTGAAATTGTGGCTAAGTCTGTGAAATTAGGGTTTTCATTCTTCAGGCTTATTAAAGGTCAAACTGAGCTATCAAAGTGAAATATGAGCTTAGTACTGCAATCACAACGCGTCAGGCAGAGTCCCACTGAATTTTCACTGAGTTCTGACAACTTACTATTTTTAGTAAGTGCTCAATCTAGCATCTTCTTATCAGGATTTTGGAATCCTGACTACTCCAACACATTCAAGGTACTTTTAGATACTCACGCAAAATTTGAGCAGAATTGGACAACTTGCTATTTTTAGCAGTTCAGGCTTTGTTATACCCAAAATGAAATTTTTGGCATTCTGCTTAAATTGAGCTAAACAACGTAAAAATGCCATCTAAAGTATGTTTTAGGTCAAACCAAATATGAAATCCTTGTGGGTTTCTGTCAAGGAACCTATGGTTAAAATTTTGAAAAAACGAAAATTAGGGTTTTACACCCCTATTTTTGTGGAAACCCTAAAAAATAGGACCTTCCCGGAAATGATTGAAAATAATTCTGATAGGCTTAATTGCCTTCACGATCACACTGATCAAGTCAGAATTATCAAAAAATATGTTTTACTCTGGTGGGTCTATTTCTATTTTTCAGGAACAAAGTTAGGAGCTCCGCAGCCATTAATGGCAGATTGGCCAGTACCAGGTGCTGAAAGCTAAACCTCAAAAGCTTCAACGAAGAAACCATGGCGGAAAAAGATAAAAATGATGACGTTCAACGAAGGAGATTCTCAAAACGGAAAAAGGCCAAAATTTGGCTAAGTCTGGAAGGTGCACGTTTTGTCTACCAAGGCAAAACACAGTCTACAGTGGCTAAAAGCGCCCCTCTTGAAGAAAGGCGCCCTTGAACCTCAGAGGGCAAATCAAAACATCTGGCAGTGTCAAAACAGTCGTCCTCTTCACTTTCATACTAGCTCGACAACGAAACAATCAGCAAGATTATCTGATTCAGCAATCATTGACCGACCGTCAGCGAAGTATGGAGGATCCATTGATGACAGAAGTGCCAAATCAGAGAGCTTCAAGGTAAAAGCGCCCCTGCTGGCCAGGGGCGCCCCTCAGTTGCAGACACCAGATGAATCCATAAGCAGCAACTCTATACATGATATCTTTCCAGCTTCCTCCCAGCTACGCGATCAATCTAACAGCAAGTCCACAAGACACACCAGACGATCACGAGACGAGATCAAGCAGAAAAAGCCAAATTTAAAAAACTGGAAAGATAAGCCAGAAAATGGCTAAGGCATGGCTAAAAGCGCCCCTCTCAAGGAAAGGCGCCCTTTCCTAAAGGTGTCCAGATTCAGCCGGAATCTTCACTACCTCCCAAGACGACCTTCTCAGCTATGACCTATCTCGTCAGCGAGACTATCAGCAAGAACTTCCGACAAATCAATCGACTGATGAAGAAGGTCAAAGGCTGGCAGTCCACAACCAAGATAAAACTAGGCAAAAGCTAAAAGCGCCCCTGCTGGCCAGGGGCGCCCTTTAGTTTGGAGGCCCAAAACTTGCCAGCTGCCACTGCAAAGTCAGGCATCGTGAACAAGACTGAACCAGCTACCCGACACATCATCAAGCAGAATCATCTGATTCATCAAACATCGGGAACGTCAGATCAAAGCAAAGAGGGTCTGAAAAGGTCAAAACGAAGAACGAGTCAGTGAAAATTGACTAAGGCATTGTCAAAAGCGCCCCTTTCAAGAAAAGGCGCCCTTCTTTCTGGAGGCCTAAACTCAGTTTTCTGAGCTAACCTCTCCCAGGCATATCTAATCACATTGATCCTGCCTCAACAACAGAACTGTCAGATACTGCTCGAGATCAACTGAGCAACCTGAATCGAAGATCAAACAGGAGCACTTCAGCTTGCAAAATAAGCAAAAAAGATCAAACTCAAGGTTGGACGCCTAAAGGAAAGTCAAACAGAAATGTTGACTTGAGTTAGCAAATTTGGAGCCAAAAAAGAGAAAAACACTCCACAATCAGTGGAAATCATCTTTTAGAACTCCAAATCAGGACTGAATGATGAGTTATCTTCCATACTTTGTGGATCTTAACCCTAATTGCTTTATATTCATGCTAGGCGTCCCTTTTCCTCATTATTCTTTTTTGCAGGTTGAAGGATAAAACATCAAGTAGCTCCCAAGAACAAGTTTTCAAGATCTGGCAGGGGTTTTGAACGGATCTTCAATATTTTTGAAGATAATTGGCAGTAAAAGCATTCTTCTCCCAAGATTGTTTCCAGAGACAGATTATTACAAGTGGCAGTTTATAACTTCCAATCCATCTTCTGTCTATTTCCTCTACTTCTGTCTATATTTCTTTTGCATGTCACAGGAAACGACAGATTTTCACAGATCTGACCAACTGGGTATGATCAGCACAGCTTTTTCAACAAAACCCACATGGTAGATTTTTTCAGAAAAAGTAGCCCTGCTGCCCCTATTTTTTAGGGTTTCCGGAAAAAGTCATAATATTGAAAAACGGACAAACTGGGTTTGTTTGGCTCTGAAGCACGAACAAAACCCATGTGTTAGATTTTTTCGAGAAAAATCACTTTCTGGTGCCCTTGCTGCCTCTGCCACCGAAGGGCTCTTGCATGTCAAAGAAAAACTCGTTTTTTCGAATTTCTGACGATCTGGGTCTGTTTAGAAAATCATTCTTAACAAAACCCATGTCTCAGATTTTTTCGTAAAAACTACCCCCGGCGAGGCTATTTTTAGCAGTTCCAGAAAAGTGTCAGAACAGGGTCAAGTGCCCAGTCAATATTCAAGGTTTTCAGAATGCAGTACTCTCAGGTACAATACAAGACCAAAACAGTCTTATACCATGATTACCTGAAAACGACTGATACAGACTTATGGCAGAAAAATCCAGAGGTCAGTTCTGAAGACTTGGAGGGCATGAATCAAATCACATTGCAGAACATCGAAGAATCCGGTTTGTTTCAAGCAGCATCTATTCCAATCACCTTACAAAGCATCGAGCTTGTAATTGCTTGCACTAAGCATTACAACCCGACTACAAGAGAGATCCTGTCAGTTGACGGGAGGGTGATTTGCAGCTTGAAGCCAGTAGACATAGAGACTTGTTTTGCAATCCCACCATGCCCTACCAAGAAGGTCATATCAGTGACAGAATGCGAAAAGGCATTCAAGGCTTCAAAAGACAAGTGTTCGCTTATAATGGCTGAACATTGGCTGAAAACAAAGAGGAACAGTTTGCCCAGAGTAGTTGGTAGAGGAGAATTCAAAGACGAGTACGGAGTGCTAATCACCCTACTCAGCAGAGTCACTGGACAAGAGGAGGGAAAATCCTTCCAGCCGTGGATGTTCTACATTATTGGCAAGATAATCAGCAGAAAAGAACGTTACGACTGGGCCTCCCTGATCAGTGACACACTCCACCAACAATTCACCGGATTTCTAGAAGAGCACCGTTTCCACATGTGTTCATACCTGGTCTACCTGATAGCCTTCCAAGGCGATTTCAGAACATTAAACACTGTGGGAACCCTGGGTGTGCAAAAGGTACAAGAATACTTTCCTCGCTTGGAGTTCACTCTAGCGGAAAGACATTTCAAAAGAATAAATGACCTTTTTACTATGCACACCGTGCACGAGCTAGACCATGAGATGCACGTGCGTATTTCACCAGCAGCTAAGGCAGCAATGGTGGACTGGGCGGATTGGTTCATACAATTCCCCACTTTCACCTACATACGCGTGTATGGCTATAATGGCCACCCCGCCATGATGCCACGTTACCCCTCAGATAGGGTAGTGTTCATGGAATTCCTGAGGCAATTGGCCGAGGTTCACTCTTACCTTCGCGTAAAGAAAAAGGCTGCAGTGAACTTTCCTCTTCAGATGGGACTCTACAGATGCAGAACTGCAGCCGATGCAAGGTTGATAAGCCAAGAAATAGTGAGATTTAATCTCAAGTACCTCATCGACAGGAGGCCATCCTATGACCCCAGAGGCATCTTCGCAGCTCACCTTGAGCAAAGATCATCACATGAACCTTTCATGGAAGATTTTTGGGTCAACTGCGAAGATGAGTTTGAAGTGAGAAGAAGGAACCATAGCAGATTCAAGCTCTCACAGATTGCAGAATTCATGTCAGAAGACATCGAAGGCTTATCTGAAGACGAAGGAGAAGTTATTCTTTCTTCCTTCTTCACGGGTCTAGTGGATTCACAACCACTCGGCAAGGTAGACTGGTACGCGAAAGAGAGTACGTCTATTGAGGAAAGAACGGGTAGAGTAGTTCGACACAGTCAACTCTACCTGGACAGTAAAAGGACAAGGAAGGTAGTACTTCCCCGATCAGAGCCGCCAGCGGTTCAGTCTACACTACCTTCCACGTCTAGGAGGAAACCCAGACAGAAGAAGATGAGCTTTCCTCCAGAAGGAATGCGGATGTCAGGAAGCACATGGGGGAGAAAAGGAATTGCCAGCACAAGCCGGCAAGAGGTACAGGTGGAGACAGCCACCAATTTGCCTGAGACAGTTGAGACCGCTGCAACTACACAAGAACCAGTGATTGAAATAATCGCTGTAGAGGCGGAAACCATTGTAGAAGAAGTTGTAGCAGAAGCGGTGCCAGTGATAGAAACAGAGCCACCATCTTCACCACCATCACAGAGGTCACAAAGTCCTATTGATTTGGACTCGCCACCACGAGACATTGCCACGGCACAGTCTCGTTCTTCTAGCATTCAGGGGACCTATGTTCCTCCTCCCAGCGATGCTAGCCGAGATTCTATCTGGCTGGAAAGCTCGCTTGGGAGAAAGAGGGAGAGGCCTTCATATCAGCTTGACTTCTCTGAATTCCATCATGCCCCACAAGACATGCCGGTAAAGAAGTTGAAGAAGCAGACACATGTAGAAAAGAATGCAGAGAACGAGGTCATCATAGAGACTGCTGCCCCACCTGAAGACAAAGATATACATAATGTGAGGGTTGAGGATTTCACGCTTTCAAAGGTGAACCTTGGAAAGACCACTCGACAGGTGGAGGCAGACCTTCTTGGAATTGCCTCGGCGAGTGTCAAAGAAAGGATGACAAAAGATGGATAAGACAAAGCAGCCTTGAAGGCTGAAATCCGTCAGCTAAAGTTGTACATTTCTAGTTTGATACATGACACTCCAAACTCCTCGGCTTTGCCTCAAGGACTGTTGGATCTCCCAGCTGAAAGAAACCATCATCAGTTGATTACATACGGTAAACACTTGAGACATCAAGTGGATGAGTTTGTTGTCAAAAGGCGGTGTGTGTTGACAGAAGCCTATCAGCTGAGAGATAGAGCACATGGACTTCGATCAGAAATCCAGAAGTCAGATGTAAAGGCAGCTCAAGAGAGGCCGAGAGAGGAGGTGATAGTTGCTGATTTGCAACAAGCATATGAATCAGTTACGACCACAGAAAATAAACACCATCTCTTTGAGTGGAAAGAACAGGTGGCATACAAGGTGAGAGCCTATGATGCCAACTCTGTGGAGCTGATTGACTATAGACGCTTCGTCGCCAATATTATCAACTTCGCAAGAACGTTGGTAATATCCTTCCCAGAGTTAGAATATCGGCGGGAAGGAGGAGAATATGTGGAACTTGAAACCGTGCAGACACGATTCCAGGATGTCATCCGATCTTCATTCCTTGAAGATCCCAATGGCTACAAATTAGCCAAAATTGCAGCCATGTCTGTCCAGTTAGATGAAGCAGCTGCCCAATGCATAACCTATCATCAGCAGCTTACGACGGGTGAAGAAATGCTTAGACGCCACATAGTCATCTTGAAGAGCATTAATTGCCCGGAGGCCGAAGAGGTCAATGACTTGATAGAGACTTTGTTGACCAGTGGTGAAGAGGTGTAAAACACCAAGGGAGGACGTCCTACCCTCCAAATAGCATTAATGATGACTGAAGTCAACTTGATGCCCCTTTCCAAGTTGACTCCAGATCTCCACAGATCATGCATGTCAGATCCCACTAATCTAGGATGTGTCTAATTGACTCCCACGATTTGTGGATCTCAGATCTCATCAAAAGGTGGATGTCTATTTGGAGACACATTTGTAACATAAGTTCACTTTTAGTTAGGTGTCAGTCAACTGAGGTAGACTTTCAGTTTGACTTTTGTTTAGTTTCAGTTAACTGAAGTAGATTTCCAGTTAACTGTTTGCTCACCTACATTTAGACATAGAATAATATCTTGCTGATTGGCAAGAACTGTTTGTTAACTCAAGGAGATTTTAGGGTTGCCTACTCCTTTGAGTTCCTATAAATAAGAGCATTAGGTTCTTTATTTGTTTAACCTTTATTTGCTAGCAAAATTGCTGCGCCACTGTTGCCAGAGTTCGCTTGTTTATATCTGTTCACTCTTGGATGAGAGTTCGTTGGTTGATCGCAATTGTGCATGATTTAGTGCCTTTGCTGTCCCGACCTTTGTAATTCTTTGAAGAATCTTAAAGAATAAATCAGATGGTGCAAGCTTGATTGATCTAATTATTTGAGTTATTCAAAGTCTTGTTTTTAAATAGTGCATTGTTTCAATCTCCTCCTTGGACAGGTGTCGTCGCCTCATTGGATATTTTGTCATCAATCATTATCGTTTGATGTTGTTTAATGATCTTTCTTGCAGCCTAGACTTTGGACAGGTGTCGTCACCTCCTCGGGAATCCTGTTAGAAAGGCCATCGTCCCTTGTTGTTTCCAGTGAGCTGCTTCCAAGCCTATACCTCGGATAGGGGTTCCTCCTCCTTGGCAAGTCTCAGAGCCAGTTTACCGTAACGAGTGTTTGCTTGTATCGAGCCCTATCTTGGTATATATCCGAAGGTTCAGAGCCTCGGCCATATTCCATTGAGGCGGAGGATTCAAGTGATCCAACCATACCATTTCGCTCCTATGCCCTCATGCTCTGTTTTTCTTGAGGAGGTAGGATAGTTTAGAAGCTTAGTTAGTCGTAGTTAAGATCTGCGGAAACCAGAGAAAAAGCTTAGCTACGGCGCATTGGTTTATGCACCCTTGTGTCCTACCGCTGAGTAAAAAAGATAGGAAATCTTAGTACACCTTTTTTTTTTACAGTAGAAAATCAGCAAAGAGAGATCTTCCTCTCTATAATCCGAAGAGCATGTACTAACACACTTGCAATAGCTGTCTGTTTCCAATAAGCACTCCAGAGGTGCTAATTGAAACGCCAACAGTTTTCTGGCGCCCACCGTGGGGCAACGAGGCATAAAACTTCAAGAAAAGCTTAACGCTTTAATGACACGAAATGGGCATCTGGCGTCCTTGGGCACCAGTTGAACAACCTGATCTTGCTCCAGAAACTCTCCAACCGGATCTTACATTCATTGAAGGAGAGCAGACAGACATCATTAGTAGCTTGCGTACTTTCATCTTTGAAAAGAATACATCACCAACTCAGTGGAGAGCTGCAGCTATCACTCTGGACGAGGAAGAAAGAAAGGCTGATCTTGTAGCTGAGAGACCAGTGTTACCACCACCCACGTGGTAGTAAGTATCTTGGCTCACCAAGTATACGTACGGAGGAGAAATAATCCCCGTTTTC